>JAKOGH010001194.1:0-268136 GCA_024811115.1 Terana coerulea
TCCCCAGCCGGGTACTGGTGAGATGCAGGATTGAACACTGGAACGTACGTAGTAGCCGCGATATATGACATGACGAATGTTGACGTGCTTCGCATAGGTCGCTGGTAACCAAGGACGAGCGGTCGGAAAGACGATTGCGGAGGGAAGGGCCAGCCATTCGTCAAGGTCCCCGTTTTCTGGAGTGCTCGTACGTACCCATCGAAAATACTACGCAATCACCAATGGCTGATACCACTGCTTACAACGTGTAGAGGGTCAACAGCTCCGCTACTGCGGTGTTGGATCGGGCTTTGAGGACGTGATCATCGACGGTGACCTTGACGCGCTGAAGGTAAGGCTGCCTAGCATCTTCGCCTCTTGCAAGAGACTAATTTGTCTTGTTGCAGTTTGTTGTGTACTACGTGAAGAATGACAAGGTCATCGCGGTCGCCAGCATGCAGCGCGATCCGGTAGTCTCGAAGGCCTCGGAGCTCCTGAGGCTTGGGCTGATGCCATCTCCCGCTGAGTTGAGGGCCGGCAAGGTACGTGCACAGTGCTCATGTGAAGGGAGTCGCTGACGGTTCTATGTTTTAGGACCTACTCTCCGTCGATGTCTCAAGCGTCGCAGCCAAGCCGAAGGTTGAAAACCACTGAGTCTATACCTCGCTTTGATAACCATATGATTACAATGGATTTGGAGGCAACGAGGAGTGATGTACATTCATGATACCCAACTCCCCTGCGTGTACTATGTACTGTAGCTAGTTTTGTTGTATCCAGAAGAGACATACCGAAACATACCAATTCAATGTACCCTTGGCACGTTTCATCATTGCCTGCCCCTCTAGAAGCGCTACATGCCATGTCCTGAGGAAGGAGAATCCGCGGACGACACAACAGTGAGCGTGTGTGTGGTCTGCGTAATATGAATGCACTCTCTGAGGTTAACGGCCACGTTAGGAAGCCTGTGGGAGATGGCTGTTCGGATATCATCCGGAGAGCTCCTGAATCTACACCTTGTAAAGCTCACGGAGTTTAACTTGGAGGAATTCCGCAGCATATCAAGCAAACGAGAAAGCTGGTCCTCCTCGATAACGGCGTCAACTGGTTCAGTGTGAGCGACGTAGAAGGCACGGAGGTTCTGAAGAGCATGACCGGGATACACGGTGGCTGAGCTCAACGCTTCCCATGCGCTAGGCTGAAAGGAAAACATGGACAGAGCCTGCAAATCGGGGGAGCCGTTGAGAACATGAATAATAGCCTGGTGGGACCATCGGTTTCCGAGAATTAGCAGATAGTGAAGGCGAGGGAATAATGAACACCGGAGGAGATACTCGAGGAGGAGAAAATGCATCCCCGCAAGTTGGAGCAGCGGCTGATATACATGTGGTTCAATGCCTCGGGTGACTTGTGTAACCATGATATCGGATTGGTCGGACTTCGGTGGGATTTGGAGAGCGTAAAAGCCCAGTAACGCGTTGGCCATGTGCATAGAGCGTAAAGCGGATATGCGGCTTGTAAGAGGCTCGAGGACGCTAGGGCCTATATGCTGAGCTGTTGAATGGAAAGATATTATCGTCAGCCATAGCCGTACTGGCTGTGACCTCGGGAGCATATCCAGAACGCGCATGCACATCGTAATCTCTCCCCAACGTAGGAGACGAAGGCGACGGAGAGGCTTACAGTCGGATGGGATCCAATTGGTGATAGGGGGCAAGCCGTGTATGACCAGCTCCAAGTTCTCCAGATCTGAGCATCCCTGCAACGCGCCGGCCAGATTCTCTAACGACGGCGCACCATTGCGTTAAGGATGGGTCCGCCGGAGCATATCTATCTCGAGGAGCCTCCTTTATCCATAGCTGCTTGAGACGGGTTGTACATTCCCGGTTCCCAAGGGTAACGGCAGCCGTTCATCTGTAGGACGCGAAGCGCAGGCGTATTTCCCGCGAGTAGCGGTCTCGGCAAGACGATGAATGCATTCCGGCTAGCGAGTATTGTGAAATATATGTCGGTCGATGGAGACCGCTGGGCTGACGTGTGGTGCAAAACGAGCATGCGTAGCTACAGGGCGGGATGTCGCAAGAGAGCGCTGTTGGGGTGAAGGGTTTCTATCGCAAAGAGCTCGAGGTAGACCAGCCGAAGAAGTACATCCGGCAACTTTGGTTCAAAGCGCAAGAGAGGCCCCGTCTGTAAGGCAATTGACTTGGAGGGAGAGCGGTGTCTGCTGCGTGCGTGCCATGAGCAAGTCCCAAAGCTCTTCCCGGAGCACCTTCCTTTTCATGACGAAGCTCATATGACTCCACAGAATGGTGTCGGCGAGTGCGACGGCTCTCCAGCGAGAGCATGTTTGGGATACCGAGAGTTGCGTAGCCACGTCGAAAGCTCCCGCAAAGAGGAATATGTTGGAGAGCACCTCGTTCGGCATCCTATTTACGAGCACATAGGAATTAATGTTGGCGTGAAGCCTACGTAACAAGCGTTGAAGACGATCCGAGACGGGCAACAAGCTCGTGAGATGACGTTCGAGAAAGGCTTTGTTTCCCGCGCTATACAGGGGTCAGCATAGTGGTACCAACTCAGACTGTGGATTGGGACTCACACGTTAGGATGAGTATCTGAGGATGCGGACAGCTGGATGCGCTGTTCGTACATCTGCAAGGAATCCTCCATGGATCGAGCAAGATCCAGGCTATCGCAATCATCGGAAGATATGTTGTTGCGAGTGGGAGAGTCCATTTTCTCGTGAGTGGTTTTCCGCTGTCACGTTCGTTGGTACTGCCTTCTACCCTTGCTGTGTACGCTTCAAGCCTTGCTTCCTGCGGAAGTCCAAACTGGGAGACTATGTCAGGACGTACTTTCGTCGCTCGTAGGGAGACAGCAGAGCTCACTGGGGAAGTACTGTACGAGAGAGGTGTCTGAGCGAGCATTGACCACCTGGCGCACCCGCGATCCAAACATGAGGTTTCCTGCGTGATTGAAATGGGTTCTTATGTAAACCAAGTCAAGTGACTGAACTTCAGCGGCCAATATTTTGTGTCATTGAAACGTCATGGTTCATAAATTTCGTTACCCATTACATCGCGGTACAATCATCGACCAAGACCGAGACTACGCAACGAGTCCAAGGTCAGAACGCGTACCCCTGCACCAAGACACAATTCCGTCCACCGATAGCAATAGTCTCCATGTTCTCCCTGTCCATCTGGGCCTCCTCGATTTCGGAGCCAGGCGCGTCTGAAAATGCGCTTGTTGCAACGCTGCTCGCCTTGCTGTACCGCGCACCGTAAGCCGCTGCGACATCCCACTCGCTTCCATCCGTCATACGAGTTGCGACCGATACACGTGCGTTCTCTCCATCGAAGATTGAATCGCAGTACTGCTCAGGGAAAGATTTGCTGCTCGAAATCTTCCCGCTCATCGGTGGACTGCAGGGTTGGGTGAGGGTCTTGGACCGGCTGCGAGTGACAATGAAGTCTGAAGTCTGTGGCAGCGTCGGCGTGCGTAAGACGGGCGAGTCCGGTGGTGACGGCGTTGAGGACTCTGGTACCATCGAGAGGTAGCTACTAGAAGCTCCGTCAGACTCGCTCGGAGCCTGTGATACCCGGGAGCTGGTCATGCTCGGACGAGAGTAGCTTGATTCACAAGTTACAAGCGATTCGGCTGTGACACTTGCTGCGCCTTGACTTGTCCTCGTCTTACCGCCGCGCACAGGCGTCGTTGATGCCTTGGAATCATCGGACGCAGTAGAGGATCGCTCAGAACCAGGAAGAGGCCCAAAGGCATCGTCGGAGAGAAGATGGGTCACGTCTTCGAACCCGCTGGCGCCTGAGGACATGGCCGCTTGCGTTTGCCAGCCAGGCTCAGAACGCCGCTGCGCAGACCATTGGTCGGTGTCATTATCGTTCGACCGATCTGAAGTTACCGAGAGAGAAGGCGCGTCCAAGTTGAGGGTAGGCAGAGCCAAGCTAACAGAAGAACTTTGTGGGCTTGGTGTAGGCGACGCAGAAGTTTTCTCCGGCATAGCCTTCTCGGGATCGCTGGTGTCATCGGAGACAAGGATAGCAGGTACGTCGCTTTGAGAACGGCGAAGGGACCGAGGCATGCGGCACCGCCAGCAAATAACACAGAGGAGATCCCAAGAAGAGAACCCAGAGCGAGGATGGTTCCGATTATGGCTGTCTTGCGAGTCATCTGCGCAGTTTGCGACTGCGAAGTCGATCTATCCGAAGGAAAAGGAGGAAGAGGGGTGGCGGCATGCGATGGTGTTTGCAGAGAGTAGGACACCGATGAACTGGGCGTCGAGAGCTCTGAGACCAACGTTGAAAAAGCCGACGCGTCAAGCGAGATCGTCGAAAGAGAGGGCTGAACGTTGCTAGCCGCTGCTGACGGCTCAGATTCAAGCGCAGGAACGTAGTCAGGAGCAGCGGTCGGTTCGGGGAAGGCACTTGTTTCCGGAGCAGGGTTGGCCTGGCTGGGGGATTCAGTCGCGCCCGCAAAGGTCTCAGTTGGCTGCGACAGAGTGGTGGCTTCGACATCTGGTTCGGGGGTAGCGACGTCTTCAGTGTCCAAGGACACGACGTTATCCTCAGCAGGTGCGTTGGGCTGAGATGTAGGCGCAGGGTTATAGTAATCGTTTTTGAAGACTGCAGGCGTAAAGAACATGGTCATTGTCGAAGACGTGGATGATTCGTAGCCTAAGCTCGGAGTTGGGGGTGGCGTAGACGAGGTTGTCTCGACGTCGCCGGACGACGGGTTCACGCCGGCGGGAGCTGCTTGAACACATGGGTTGCAAACCGACAAGCTGAGGAGAAGGAACGGGATAGTCATGAAGGTAGACATGATGAGTTGTGAAGAGATCGTGAGTGCCGTGTGGGCGTAAGGATAGAAAATTTGTTCGAGAAAGAGTGCAGAGGTCAACGGCGAAGATGGACGTCAAAGAACAACCACAACGAAGCGCCGTCAGCCCTCTCGTCGGTTTAAATCGCTCCAGATTGGTTCGTTTGATGGCATCATGTCGTCGCCGGCACGTGATTTGAGAGACACGAACCAATTGAACCGCGCCTGTTTGTCCTTCACCTTCCCGAGCTACTATACATAATACCGTACTCAACTACCCTAACGGTGTCCCTTTTACGTTTTATTGCACCTTGAAAGGCGCCTCGAAACTCTGCTATATGACTTCTAGCTCATCCTCAAAATCCCCGCGGCGTGGAAGGGGAAGGCAAGGGCCATCGAATCTGACTTCGAGGACCTCAACCCCGTAATCACGTACAGACACCTACACTCACGCAATCTCGGAGTCAAGGACCCCTTACGTGCGATTGCGCTATGCGACAGCGACGCGTTTTACGCGGCCTGCGAGCAAGTGCGCCTCGGGATAGACCCGTTGAAGCCCCTAGTGGTTCTGCAATGGCAAGCCTTGATTGCTGTGAACTATCCTGCACGGAAGTTCGGTATCTCGCGAATGGACAAGATTCAGGATGCGAGGCAGAGGTGTCCCGACTTGGAGGTGGTTCATGTTGCGACGTATAAGGAGGGAGAAGCGGAGCCGGGGTACTGGGAGAATCCGGATACCCTCACACACAAGGTCGGCTTGACTGTACCCGTGAAGGTATGTCATAATTCACAAATACACAGGTATCATTAGATTATTACCGCCGGGAAAGTTGGAAAATCTATCATATGTTCAAAGACGGTCTACCTACCGGAGAAGTCGGTGAATATTGCCGTGCATGCTTGTCCCCTCACTCGGTTGACTGATGTCTTGTTAGAGAAAGCTTCTATAGGATCGAAGCCTTCATTGATTTTACGATACCTGTGAGGGAAGAGATCCTTAGACGATTTCCACACCTCGTCGAAGTACCCCCAATGCGCCGCTAGGAAAGGATACTCCGCTTCCTCCGCCTCCGCCTATTGCATGGGATGGCCTCGGGACCGTGATACCTGTGCATCCTCCCCCTCTTCCCGTTAAGGACGCCGCAGCTGCAGCCGAACCTTCTGAAGAGGACGAAACGTTCAGCTCGCCGGGAGACGATCATGACGTCGAAGAGCCTGAGGAAGATGAGCAAACAACATGGCATGATGTAGCCCTCTCGATAGCAGCCGAACTCATGGAGAAAATACGACGTGACATATTCACCAAGCTAGGATACTCAACATCCGCTGTCGGTACATTGATACCCACAGTTGTAACATACCACACTAACATGTCATGTAGGGTATTGCGCGCAACAAATTCTTGGCGAAGGTCAGCCACGATCGTCTAGTCGTCAAATCATAGCCGTGTTTGACGTGTGCTGGTAGTTGACTGCATCCTATAAAAAGCCAAATAACCAGGTATGTAGCACAAATTGCATTTGTGAGTTGAAATAAGGCGTATCGAGATGCTAACCCACTTGTTCAGAGTATTCTCCGTAACGCCGCCATTCCGAATTATTTGACGCCACTACCGTTCCAAAAGTAGGCTTCATGATTGCGACGATCTGTTTATAGCTGAAACATTACCAGATCAGGTTTCTGGGTGGTAAGTTGGGCAAGGCCTTCGCAGAAGAGTATGATGTCTCCACTGTTGCAGACCTTCTGTGAGTGCCTTCGCATGTCTAACATCTGCGCCAATGCCTCACTGACTTGCCTCAGGACTGTCAGCCTAGGTGAGTTGCGAAGGTGCCTCACAAGCGTTGTCATAATTTGAATTGCTCTTTTTCAGATGAAATGCAGCGGAAGTTCGGGGAAGAATCTATATGGGTATGGGAAATTCTACGGTACGCTCTTAGCTTTATGTTTCCACAACATGACTTTACCATGCATTGCTTAGCGGTATCGATCGTACGGAAGGTAATGCTGGTTACCATCTCAAAGCTCGCGAGGCTTATGGCCGAATAATCACCCACAGTGAAAGAGAAGCCACCGATAACGAAGAGCATGCTAGCCTCGAAAAACCTTCCGCAGCCTATCATCAATGCCTCACAGGGACACCATTGGATACGAGTTCTTGCTGCTGAATTGGCATTACGGTTGCGTGAGGCCAGAGAAACTATACCTGCGCTTTGGCCTAAGTCCATCGTACTGCATGTTCGACAAGGTAAGTTGTTTTTCATCTTTTCTTAAAAGCGTTGCCTCATGGCCCGGCAGGTTACGACTCTTTTCGTTCAAAGCAGGCGCCCTTCCCTTTCATTCGAGAGATTACGGTGGACGTTATCGCGTCGGCGGGTGATAGGCTGTGGAAAGAGCTTGTCGGCACGGACACGTCCAGGGCGACACCCATGAAAATAACCAACGTGCAGCTCTCGTTCTCAGGCATTGACTCGATGGAATCCGGCCAGCGTCGCATTGAGGGTTTCTTCCAAAAGCCGCCTTCGGGCCATGGGGGTGAAATGACCAATGACGACGACCCTGGCGGCCCTCGCGTGACTTTGAAGCGAGCAAGGAGCGACTTCGACAACGAGGAGGCGACAGATGAGGGTGTCGTTAAGGAAGAATTGGCAAACGAAACCTTACCTGGGCCTACTGCTTCGACGAGCGCCAGCACATCATTCGTCTGCGAGCGGTGTCGGAAGCGCATTGCATTATCGGAATCCTTTTCGGAAAGCGGTCTGCCGGGCAACGTGGACCGTGCTCTGCAAGACGAGATGGACAGGGAAGCTCTGGAACGGTTGCGGCACGAACACGACGACTTTCATTTCGCGGAAGACCTGGCAAAGCAAGGTTCTGAAGACACAGGATTTGAAAAGCGTGCGGCAATACGGCCGTCGGAAAGGACGAACAGCAACGAGTCAAGCAAGAAATTGAGAACAGGTGCCAATGGGAAAGGGAAGAACAAGAGCAAGGATCCGCCAAAGGGTAGCATAGCGAAATTCTTCACGCAGCGATAGTTGTATTCGTAGTATGTCCACCTGCTGTGTATGTACCCTGAGGCCCGATATCTAACTGTAGCCGTAGTATGCAGAGCTGTGGCGTATCGCCATTGGCATGACTGGAATCAAACTGTCGCTAATTTCTGGGACAGGTGTGGCAGGTACAGGCAACGGCGAGCGCTTCGCTGCCTCGCGCTGCTCTCGTGTTTCTCGTTCGCAACCGACTCCGAGCCTCTTTCCTCGCACATTTCCTCGCCCGAGGAGATTGTCGCCTTTGCCGTGGCCGAAACAGGGCAGGTTCGTGGTTGATAATGGTGGAGTCGGCAGGACTGCCAGAGTGCTCAAACGATCATCGCGATGATGTGGGCGCCAGTTTTAGTGCGATCAATGATGGCGACGTCGTGGCACTGCCACTGCCAGTTTCCCTCATCTGAGGGCAACCGCCTTGAAGCTTCTTCGTGGCCTTCCACCCTCACGACCCCCTCCTTTCTTTTCGTTTTCTTCTTCTTCTACCTTTTGGGACTGGTCCCAGTTCGTCTGCTGTTCGGCCAGACGGATTTTTTCGACGACTAGGCGCAGGACGACCTTTGCTATTTCACTATAGCGAACTTTGCGTGGCCTGTCTGTCCGGAACAGTACCAAGAAGGGCCTTCGCTTTTCTAATCTTTCAACCCTCCAACACTCATTTTTAATCCGGTCGTATTCCCTCAAGAATGTCTACTGAAGCTGTCTACTTCCAGAATGGCCAAGCCTCTGGTCTTGCTGTACGCCCAACTCCCATCCAGGCGTGACGCGTTTGTATGCTAACCACCCGAATGCCTCCTCTTCTGCAGGTTATTGTCGGTTTTGCGACGCTTTCCTTGATCGCGATCGACTTCGTGTGGATGCGCGTACTCTGGGTTGCGATCAACCAGCTCTTCAACCGCGGTAGCATGGACTCGCTCAAGCGCGAGCGTTCCATTTTCCACTCGCAACTCGGCGCATACATGGCCTCGCTCTTGTTCAGCAACTTGCTGAGCAGCGTGTCATTCATGCTGAACATCACCTGGATTTCCCTGGGTCGTGTCATCCCGAGTACGCTTGCTCAGCATCCGCTGTCCCCAAGACAAAGCTGACGCTATTTATAGATGCCTTCTGCACATCGCAAGGTGCACTGAGCCAGGTTGCTGATGTCGCAACCGCGTACTTCACCGGCGCTATCGCCGTGCACACCTTCGTCTCTCTGGTGCTCCATCGTCGCCTCCCCCTCTGGTTCTGTGGTCTGGCTGTTACTTTCGGCTGGGCTGGTTCTATCTTTTTGGCTATTCTCCCTGCGCGTTTTGAGATGAAGCACGGCCACTTTTACAACATCAACGGAGCTCTCTGCGGTATCTCTCCTGCGTATCCTATCTGGGAGACTACGATTCACCTTGTCCCCGTGAGTGCGCCGTTTATGAGGGCGTCATCCGATTTTTACCTTCGACCAGATCTTCGTTGCCTCACTCGTGGCTGCCGGCTTTTACGCTTTGGTGTTCCTCATCATTCGCGGCACTTTGACTTTCCGCGGAGGCGTCAAGTTCAACCTCGATCCTGAGGCACGCAGGAGCACAATGTACCTGAACTTCGAATGCCCGATCTTTGTCGCTTCGATTGCGAGGAGCATGCTCTGGTACGTGGTACTTGATTAGACATACTGGTGAAAACTGATTGATTTATGCAGGTTCCCCGTCGGTTAGTGACTGCCTACTCTCATGTATAGCTTCACCTCACTCTTTCCTACAGTGTACATTGTTCTGATCTTCCCCCACGTTGTCACCTGCCTGATCAGCTCAGCTGGTGTGAAGGTGTCATTCAGCGCAAAGGTGTTCACACAGGCGTGCTCAGCCCTTCTCGGTTCGTTTAAATGTACATCAGTTTCATACAGCACAGCTGATGACCTTCCATAGGTTTGGCTAACGTCCTGATCTTTTACAACACCATTCGGATCCTCGGGCCTGCCTTCAATAGCAACAACAACAATACGACTGTGTCCCAATCTGACAGCTTTGTTGGTGGAAGGGAAAAGTCGAACTCACCTGTTGACGTCGCCCCGCCTGTCGCCGCTTTCACCAAGCCCGCGAAGGCCTTCCCTCCCCCGCGCAGTCTCAGCCACAGCCGCCAGACCTCGACCGCCAGCTTCAAGAGTCAGACCTCGACGCAGGCGCTGCTGGCATCTCGCTACAGGGACGCCCTCGCAAGCCCCTCGGTTGTATCTGTTGGTCGTTCGATCACCCCCGTCTCGGAGCTGAACCAGATGATCACGACGCCTGCGCCTGTCGCAACAACGAAGGACAAGTCGCTGTTCCATCTCAACGTCGCTGTAGCGGATGAGTCGACATCGTCCCTTCCTGCTCCGCGTCGCCCCTCTCGCGCACCGGTTGACCGCTCCTCCATGGTTTCCGATCACGGCATGCTCACTGCCGTACCACTGAAGACTCCTGCTGTGACGTCTTTCTCCCAGAACGCACCTGGCGCTCGTGACTCCTTCATGAACATGTATGCCTCCCGCTCTCCTCTCCCATCAGCCAAAGATAGCGCAGGCTCTTCGCGAGCTCGCTTTGTCCCGCCAGCTCTGATCGTCAACGACGGTGAAGCTCCTGCCATTCCTTCCGGCAGCAACTCCGGTTACACCACCAGCCCGTCGACTGCCTCCGACGCGCCCGCCAGCGCGTTCGTCGACAAGCAGCAGCTCAGCTCCGCGCGCTCGCCCTCCTTCCGCTCCGAGATGCGCCAGCGTATGAGCGCCATCGACGCGCCCGAGGGCGGCCTCTCGCCACTCGCCTGGGCGTCCCTCGTCACCGACGCCGCGACCAGCAACGGCGGCATGCGCACCCTGCCGTCCGAGAAGGCCGCGCGGCGGCGCTCGCGCTCGATGGACGGTCTCACTGTGCCCTCGGCGCTGCGGCCACGCGTGCCGCAGAGCGCGACGCTCCGCCGCGAGTTCGCCGCGGACCTGATGCCCCCGATGTCCGCCGGCCTGCCGGCGCGCTACCAGAACCGCCGCGTCGCGCGCGTGGATTCGAGGGCGCTGTTCCTGCCCAGCCCCAGCCGCACCCCGACATACCGAACCAGCTCCTACAGGACCAGCTCTGACGAGTGAACGGCTGCATATGCTGGCTGGCCTGGCATGCGGCTTCTGCACTCATGTCAGATGAAACAATAAAAATGGTTTGGTTATGACGCTGTATTGATAGTAGACTTCAAGGACTATCCGAATCTTCGCAACGCAATTGTCGAAATGCTCTGAGTTGTCTGTGCGACTGCTAGTACTCGTACGGGCCAGCTAAATTATAGACTATTTGCATCTATTTTCTTCTCACTCTGCTCTGGAACGCGCTGTTAGCTAGCATGATCGCCCTCGTGAACAGTCACCTGAACGACACTGCGGGCTTGAATCTGCTGCCTGCCAGTATAGAGCGGCTTCAAGCTAGCTTCAGGCTAGCCATTGCTCACTAGGTCCGTTGCTGTGCCGGTGATACAAGATGGAATATTACGACATCGCGATTGTTAGAAGTCCAGGCGAGTCGAATCATGACTACTGCAGATGCACATCTCCGCCACTCACCACTTATCTCTTGTGCCTTCCGGCAGGTGTGGAGAAGACTAGGCTTCTGTTTTGCATATGACGAGTTCCACGAGGATTAATATTTTTCGTAGACAATCAAATTTCTGAGCGTATGACTACCATTTGACAACAAAGAAGGCCTCAAGCTCGCAGTATGATAATGCGTCTCAGTTGCTTCATATAGGGAGATAATAACACCGTGCATGTGTCCTGACATGCCAGCTAACAAGGTCGACTTCGGGTGAGTATCATCACCTTGTTCAGAGTTTGTTGTTGATGGTAGAACTGTTGCTATAGCTTCGATTTCCACATAACGCAAGACATGGGACTCATGCTGCTATATTCTGCGACTTCTCATAGCTCCCTAGCAGAAGCACATAGGTGTTATCAACGATTGGTCGCGACATGGGCACCGGTACCCCCGGGCTCCCCTGTGCTGGTTGCGAGTAAGTGTGACGCAGATAGTCAGGCCCATACTACGAACGGCTAGTATTGGTCGTGTTCTAGTTCTTCGCAAACCACTCAGCTGGGTTATCTCCAGAACGTCGGGAGTTAGCGGAGACTTGGGGTTGCATATACTTCGAGATATCTTGCAACAATACAAACCAAATAAACCAGCCTATTATAAACCTCGTAGGAATCACAGAGAGCTGTACGACAGGTACGGTCCGGCTCGGCACGCAGGCTCGGCTGAGAGATCTGACATTCTGGCAAACAGGGGTCCTCGAGAGCTTCTCATTCTGCGGAAGAACCCGCGAGGTGCTTTACTGGCTGCTTTATATTGTGATGTCAGCCCGCACTTGTACTGGGTGTGAGCGATCATGATGCAATGACAGATAGAGGCACACCTACGCTCTACAGCCCATTGGAAGCTGATGATTTCGTGGCGGAGGCTGTGTATGTGTGAAAGGTGCTCTCACCGTAGTATCTCCTAGAGTTGTTCTAGAGGTCGAGGTACACTGTAGCAAACCGTTTCACAAAATTATGCAACGGACCCACTGGTGTAGTAGTCATCAAGGCTGTAATGATTTCTGCCAACGTGCGATTGAAAACCTCATACACAGAAAAAGAGGATGCGTACAGAGCATGACATACGACTTCAGCTATGCGTATCTGGCATTTACCAGGAACATCTGCAAGGTACAGTGCAAGTGCGCGATGTGCGTAGGTTCACGCCAAGCACCCTATTGGCCATTTCGGGCTGTTTGAGCATGTTGACGTCCCCATCACCGCCATCAATTGCTCCCCCGGCACAAGTATCGACGACTGCTCGCATCCCACCGAGACCATCCTTCCTCCCTCCTCGCCGTCCCTTCCTTCCTTCTCCATATTCCCCATAACCGTGTGAGGCGAAGCAGCTATGTCTAGGGTGAGCAGCAGCTCCCGTTGCCACCGCGGGGCTATGATGAGACTCAAAGCGTTGCGACATAGGCTCAGTTCTTGAGAGAGTACAAGCTCGTGGTCGTTGGTGGTGGTGGTAGGTACCGGGACTGGAGATGCCCTCAGACAACGCTGATTGCAGTGGGCAGGTGTCGGCAAGTCGTGCCTTACGATTCAGTTCATTCAGAGTCACTTCGTGGAGGAGTATGACCCTACTATCGAAGGTCAGCACCGTTTACATCTTGGGTACCATGCTTCGGGAATCACGTATCCTGAACCGCCTGCGCATGTATAACTGCATCCACTGACTGTCCATTCTTAATTTCAGACTCGTACCGCAAGCAGTGCGTGATCGACGATGAGGTTGCGCTGCTGGACGTCTTGGATACCGCCGGACAGGAGGAATACGGGTATGTTGTTATACTTTCAACACCCTCTTCTTTCGACATTTCTCACATCTGCGTTGCACAGTGCCATGCGAGAGCAGTACATGCGTACTGGAGAGGGCTTCTTGCTCGTCTACTCCATCACTTCGCGAAACTCGTTCGAGGAAATCAGCACATTCTACCAGCAAATCTTACGTGTCAAGGACATGGACCAGTTCCCCGTCATCATTGTTGCAAACAAGTGTGATTTGGAATACGAGCGTCAGGTCGGCATGAACGGTGCGTTCTTGCTTATATACCGTAGTGTCTCAGTCAGCGTGCTAAATGGCTGTGCAGAGGGTCGTGACCTTGCCAAGCACTTCAACTGCAAGTTCATCGAGACCTCGGCGAAGCAACGCATCAACGTTGACGAAGCGTTTACCAACCTTGTTCGTGAAATCAGGAAGTACAACAAGGCACGTATTCTCTGATTTAAATTTATGACATGTTACTAACCCGTAGTGCAGGAGCAACAAACCGGTCGTCCAGGCCAACAGAGCGGCGCACCGGGTGCGCCAGGCTCGTTCAACACCCCCGGTGGCATGCACGAGGAAGGTGCCGGCGGCTGCTGTGGCGGCTGCATTGTCGCTTAAAGCCGGCAACCCATGCAATCTCCAGACGCGTTGCATCGTCCCACTACCCCTCGTGCTCCTCCCAGACCATCGACCACAAGTAGCTGTACCTCGACTCACACATGTTCGGCTTGTCTCATGCCCATCCACGTTGGATCCATGATCCCATCTGTTCTGCGGTTCGCGTCTTGTTTACCCTCCTCTTCCCACCCGTACAATATTTAATGTTCCGTAGGCTGTAGCGCCACTCTGTTGACTATCGGTCGTGTCATTCCTTTGCCCAATTCCCAGGAGATCGGATAATTTGGAATTAGAATACTAGTACCAAAAGACTGTAGCATGGCTGAGTGAAGTGAGATTGGCACTATGTGCCTGGTATGTCTTTCCTTATACACCGACTACGTAGTGATATTTCATTGCGCGAATCAACATGCATGAGAGTACATAGATGGACCTCGTACACCTGGTCAGGTAACTGCTGAGTCTATGCGTTAGCAAGTCTGTATGCAACATGAATTCTTGCTACTCAGCCTATGGGCCCTCAAGTGTTTTACACAGGCTGTCTCTGCCATTGCGTACCATCTGTTGGTTCTCTCTCTGCAAGATGCGGTGAATAAATGGACAGAGCCTGCTCTCGGGTACGTACTTGGCTCAGTAGTAACATCTTCTTGGTTCACCGCTCTTATGTTGTCGAGGCCGAGCTCATACTTACCCTCGACTCCGCTGTTGCCTCCCAATAGCGAGATGCCAATCGTACGCAGGCGTTCTCGGTACATGGTTATCTGTTCCTGCTGGATCTCTCCGACATTTGTGAGGACGAAACTATTGAATGGAATCTGCGGGAAGGACGATGAGGTGCTTTCGCACATCCACAGAGACACACAACTTACGAAAATGTCTTCCCAACCCCCATCGTCTCGACTGAAAAATAGTCTATGCTGCCACAGGTCGCTTGTGATGGGCCCGTCGGTCTGAATGTTGACGTAGTAGGAATTGCGTGTACGCGGATGTCCTGCAGCACGGACGCGCAAAGCGAGGAATTGGTGGTTGGATACGTCCTCGGTCATCTCTCCAAACAACGTAGGCCGTGGCTTTGTGGCACCTAAGCCAGGAGCTCATGTGCAGTCAGCATAGTGCTATGCTTACCTTGCTTCTAAAACCAGCATAGCCGCCTCGTACTCTGCTTTCAAACCCTGCACGCGCCGCGAGCCGCATCTCCCAAAGAACTTGCCGGTCGGCCTCGGCGGGGTCAACGCTTCGGTTCCCGCCGGCTGCGCGGACGACTCGTCCAAGTCGAGCCGCGCCGACGACGTGCCGCCTATGTCGGCGTCGCACCCAGTCGCGAACTGCCCGAGCTCTTCGCGCGAATTGAATGTGAACAGTGTGACCGGTGCGCGCGACGGCTCGTCCGCGCCCGTCATGCGTAACACTGAGGTTATTCCAAGTCAGTGCAAAATTCTGAGCCCAGGGATGCATGCTTACTGCGTGACGTGCCATCCCGCATGAGCTTGCTCGAACGATTGAGGTACTGCGAAAGGCGCGACATTGTGGTTGGTGGTAGAGAGTGGTTTCTTGACGGAGTCGTGCCGCCGCCACCGTGCCGCTATTCCCGCCGTTTCGTGCGCCGTGTGGCGTGACGTCGTGCGAGCGCTAGTCACAAGCCAGCGTCTGGGTTCACATCGCTGCGCAGGCCGCGGTCGCCTCGGCCCTCCATCTGCCTCCGCTCACCGTGACAGTACTGTTACACTCTCCCAATGTTCTATCTACCCACTCCTTTACTTTCTTACGCTCTCTTCGTCTCACTAATCATGTCGAACGAAGCTGTCAATGCTCAACAAAGCTTTCCCGCCAGCAGAGCACTGATTTATTCCGCGACTGCTGACTTCCGTCACGACTCCATTCCCACAGCAGTGCAGGCCATGAAGACGCAGGGTCCGAAATACAACGTCCAGTTCGACCAGACCGAAGACATGGCTTGGTTCACGGATGAACGCCTCGCACCGTATGATGCATTGGTGTTCCTGGACAACACCGGAGAAGGTGTGTAACTGAACCTTATTACTTGCATTACTACTAGTTCGCTAACAGCACGGCGAAGTGCTGGATGGCGACGGTCAAGCGGCATTACAACGATACATTGATGCCGGAGGCAACTTCGTGGCCATACATGCGGCGTCCGATTGCCTCAGGAACTCGACATTCATGGACAAGGAACTTGGTGAGTTTGCTGCTCCGTGTACTTCCAGCCCAGACTCATAGTACGTTACATCCACCAGGGGCACACTTTGACTATCATCCTGAAATAACGAATGCTGTTAGTTTCTATAAACATTGTATGTCTTGTGACTAAATGTTTTGCACTGGCAGACTGTCGATGTTGTCGACGCTTCACATCCGAGCACAAGTTTTCTGCCCGCTGAGTGGCCGGTTTTCGACGAAATGTGAGTCGGTGAAATCAGGCTCCATATATGGCCCTCATATTTTTGCAGGTACAATTTCAAGTCCGACCCGCGAAGCGTCGGAGCGGTAGTCCTACTGTCAGCTAATGAATCAAGCTACACAGGTTACGCGGATAGCTCTCTTATATACAGTTTTAGTAGCTGACTGTGTGATACGCAGACCCTGGTCCACGTAAGTTTGATCAGGGGACGCCACATCCTACAGGTCAGTACCATAACCGTTCGGGCTGCCTTGGACGACAACTCATATCAAATTCTAGCATGGTATCAGGAGCATGGAGCCGGCACTGCGAGCGGGGAGCACAGCAGGCAGAAGCTGGTATACTAGCCTCGGTCATACCAACGAGACCTGGCAGGTGTGGGACATGCTATAGCAGATTTGGGGCAGCTCACTCACGCGTTGCATGATACTAGGACGAGCTTTACTTAGCTCATGTCATGAACGGCATTGCTTGGACAATTCAGTCGGGGACGACAAAGGCTACCAACACCAGCGCGCTAGTCGGCTCAAGCTCCAGTACAAATGGGACCGCCTCGTCCTCTTCCGCTTCTGCGACAACCACAGCCTCAGGGACAGGCACTGCGTCCCAGCCCACCTCGAATGCGGGAGCGTACGTACTCGCACCAATCTCATCACATGCGTAGCGTATCTGATTGAGCTCATGCATCCTATTTGCAGCAGGTTGTCAACTGCTGTGTCTACTGCACTAGCAGTCTCTTTATCCATACTCGTGGTACTGAGTGCTTCGCTCTGATACACTCACGGATTCGGGGTGATTGCGCTGTACCGTATGTGCGTATTTATCGCCTGCGTGATTGGCTGTAATCTAGTAAGTCTCGATTTGCTATAAGTGTTGTCGTATACTGAAGGCCATCAGGACCTTTATAATACTGGACTATGTATGTGCATACCCAAAAGCCCCTCATCGGGCCGACTCCTTCCACCTCATTGTTTCATGTCGTTGCGAGAGATTTGTGCAGTAAGGATGCATACGATTAAACATAGCTGATACTCTATAGGGACTTCGGCAAAGTCAAGATTTCACGGCATCGACAAACCTGGTACCCAGAAGTCTGATCAAGTTTGACTCACCTACGCGAACCTGGGCATCATACGCGCAGAACCACCTGGTGTTCTCGAATGTCCAATCCATGTAGAACCACTCCCGGAAGCTACCTCCCGCAGCATTAAATAATGTGCATATGTACACAGACAAGTGGAAATAAATCCGCCATGCACTGTCCCCAAAATATAAATCCAAGCTGCGTTTCCCACTTACTTCCTTGCAGCGCCTCCAATGTCTGCCTTGATCATGTCCGCAGCTTTCTCGCCAATGGCATAGCAAGGTGCGGTCTGCGCAGAGATCATCCAGTATTTAGGACTTGTTTCTGGTCAACACTTTGCCATAGGCTCACCGTGTGTCCAGCAGGAATCGAGGGAAAGATGCTCGCGTCGGCGATCCTCAGGTTCGGTATCCCGTGCACTCGCAAGTACGGATCCACGACCCCGCCGTCCTTGAGCGGCGCCATGCGCGCCGAGCACGTCGGGTGGTACAGCGTCTGCACGTTCGCCCGCACGTACTTCTCGATCTCCGCGTCCGGCGCCCGGCCGAGGTTGTGCTGGAGCTCGGGGTGGCTGTCGCCCGCGGGGTCGAGCATGGACGCGAGCGGCTCGGTGTGCGCGATGCGGTGCTGGAGCTTGATCCCCTGTACGAGCACCTTCAGGTCGTCGCCGGCTTCGTCGGAGAGGTATCTCAACATCGGGATTAGCGGTGTGCCTAAGAAACGATGGCGTGAATGGAAAAGACACTTACTTCGGGTCGATGACGGGCGCATCCGCTGGATCGTTCGACCGGAGTCGGATCGTGCCGTGGCTCTTGGGCTTGAGTACGACGTTGTGCAAGCCAAAGCAATGGCCGCCGTCGTTGGGCGGCGTGGAGTAGCCCGTGCTCCTTGAACGCCATAGGCGTCGTGAACAGCTCAATGTCAGGCACGCCTTCTCCGGTGGTGTTGTCCTCTGGCAGCGACTCCGGCGGGAATTCTATCGGGAGGGAAGATGTCTGGGTCATGCGTGCGTAGGAAAGCAGCTCCTTCCGCAAGCTTCAAGTAGCTAAGGTGAGCAATTCAACCATACTGACTGGGTGAGTCACACACATTCGTAGTTAATGGACCGGTTCCAGCGATCTTGTACTGGAGAACGGCCATGATAACCTTGGCGAATTGCAAAGGTCCCCTAGGCCGGACCAGTTGCATGAGCGAGCTACCCGTCTTGTCCATAAAATCGGTCTGCACGACGATGTGGTCAGTCACGCGAGAACCAACGCCGGGGAGATCCCTTATGACCGGGATTTTGAAGTCGGACAAGTGCGAGGCAGGACCAACACCCGAGAGCATCAGTATATGCGGGGTATGAACTGCCCCAGCGCTGGACAAAGCGTTCACATTAATTCAACCAGATCCAGGGCTGGGTCGAACGGGCAACTCACCTCATGACGACCTCTTTCAGTGCTCTGGCTACGAATTTCACGCCAGTCTTGTCCTTGAACTCGACTCCGACCGCCCTCGGGGTCGCGCCGCTTTGATCGAAAATAACTCGAGTGACGTGGGCGCTCGTAGCGACCTTCAGGTTTGGTCTTGCAAGGACTTCGGGAGTCAGATACGCCAACTCGGCTGTTGCACGTCGGCCATCGGGGGTGATGTACGTCACTGCGTATGGTGTCAATTGCGAATGTGAATGCCGAGACTTCACTGTGACTCACTGATCTATTACACGGAACTCAGTTGACCCTACGGGGAAATCTGAGCGAGAGGGCATACCTTTGTCACGCCCAGAGTACCATTGTGGGTGTTCACGTCGTGACTGTGAGCAATTCCTGCGTTGGCAGCCGCCTTGAGGAAGTTGGTCGTGCTCGGTGAGCAGTGGCCGTGGTAGCCAGCTACGGGTTGAATTTAAATTAGGCTCATTCAAAGTGCACGCTGGACAACATACTGCTGACGAGGCCTTGCATGCCACGGAGCGTGGCGTCCACGTCGGGGAAAACCTGACTGGGGTTGTACTTTTCGAACTTTCGAAAGTACCTAGGGACAGCGCGAGACATCAGCACAAGCCCAGAACGTGCGTGACAAAATCGCCGCTCACGGATGAAACTCTTCGTAGGACCAGGCGGATGCGCCTGGCTGACCATCCTGTAGTTTGGCCCACTCGTCGTAGTCTGCAGGCGCTCCATAATGGAACCTTCAGGTCAAGTGTCAATATCTTTGGCAGACTCTATGTGACTCTAAACGACTTACATCATCGCGTTCATGTTCGTACCTACGAATATATGTTAACACGAACATCCTCACGACGCAAGGACTAGTACTCACAACCACCCACAAGCTTCCCTGGCGGTTCGAGTAGTGATGGTCAGCCCTAGATACACCACGGCGACTCGGAAGAACTACATACCTCTAGGCCAGTATATCTTGCGCCCAGCAGCATGCTCTTGGGGCACGGTGTCCATGTTCCATTCGTGCTCCGTACGCAGAAGCCCAATAAATTGAGACGGGATCTTGACAGCGTCAATGTTGAGACCGCTATGCCACCGTTAAGCTTGCGGCTGAGAAGGGAGGCTTGGTGCAAATGTACCTTTTCCCTGCTTCAAGGACGAGCACTCGTATGGATGGGTCTTCCGAAAGGCGTGCTGCTAAGACGCATCCTGCAGTACCTGTGACAGTCTATGTCCAGTTACCATCTTCCTCCATGCAACTCGAGTAACGCACCTCCGCCAACGACGATTACGTCGAACTCATCGCCATCGTACTTCCCGCCTTCGGTTTTAACCTCCCTTGCAATGTTGGTGAAGTCCTCGACATAGTTCGGTGCCGCCGACCACATGCCGTTATGTCTTGTCAAACAGGAAAATAAGGCAGTTCGCAAGCAGAGGTCTGTATGGCGGCTGAATCACTAGCCCTCCTGAGATGCGGTTGGCCGAGCGATGGGCTCAGTCTTCTTGTCGTCCTCTGCTTTGGTTCTCCGCTTAAGTATAGCGTTGCCCACAGAGCGAATTGTTGATGTGGAAGCGGCGAGAGCCCTAAGAAGTCCAGTTGTCAGATACGAGGGTGGAAAAAGCGAAGCCCGCGGGATATGGATTCCATCTGACGGACTTGGGAAGCATTTCACCTGACCGTGGTCGCCGCACTGCTATACCCGCCGAAGAGCAGTAGACTCAATCATCACGGCTGGATGGGGTTACATCTGAACATTCACATTCAGGTGGACGTTCCGTACGTTCCGTGGTCGTGGGTAGCCCCTGCAATCTTTGATTTAGGGTTAGCGTTTGAAGCCGTTCAGTATTTCAGGAGAAACTCGCCCGTATCAAGAGTCGTCCACATGTGCTTCGTGACCCAAGTTTGAATCAGCCATGCCTTACATAGCCGAGTTGCGCACGAGATGCATTAGCGTACGCGTAAACAAAGATGACGAGCGGGGAAGATGGATTGGAGTCAGGGTAGGTGTAAAGAATCAAGTTTCATAAGTCGAGCCTCAGTCTTGAACGTTTGAGCATTGATCAACGTCCAAGCCCCAGAGTTGAGAAGCCTGATGCGTCTTTCCCCATGGAATCATGACAGGCGTAGCGCAAGAGGATCCTCGGTGGCCACATCCACAGAGCCCACATCCTTCGCCGTCGGCCGGGAGGTGCCGGAGGCGGCCGGGCGTTCGGCGGCCAGCGTTTGGCACACTAGAGAGTTTCCTCGCTTCGATTCGAACCTCCGCTTCCGCATCCTCTTCATTACTGTATAGCTGGTATTCTAAGGAACAACGTTGTGCATTTGTGATGGAGACGATCTTTTTGGCGACACTCGGTCACTGGCAGACTATTACACTGTTCCCACCTCCGCACCGTGCAGTCACAGGTCACAGCTGAGGGCCTGGCATCGGTCACTGGTCAGACAGCCCGTCGACATTTGTTTTTATGGGCCTGCGGCGCTATCGTTGCTTGGCCCGTATGGCTGTATGTCACTGCCTACACCGCCGGTACGTCCGCACCTTTTATTTGCGGTCACGGTTACAGGGGCCGCCGGTCCAGTCGGAGAAGTGCACTGTACAGCACCAGTGGCACGCCTTCAGTCCGTGCGCCGATGTGTGGCGTTGACCGGGGTTTAGGTTCAAAGATTTCATCTTGGACCTGTCAGGCCAAGTGGATACGATGCATCGCAATCGACCGTCCGATCACGCACTGGACTGCGCTCGGTGAGTGCCATACATATCACGGCTGACTGTCAAGAAGCTGCAGTCTTGCAGGTGTCAAGCACGACGGTCCCATGTTTGCATTGCAGGAATAATGTACGCTGGTTGAGCCGTATAGGTCAATAACGCGATGTGGGCCTGAGCGGAACAGCGGTGATTTTTATCGCATGAACGAGGGGAAACAAGGTCTATGACCTAGTCGACTCAATGTCAGACTCGCCGCACGAAATTCGTGGCCTTCAAACATGCGCGAACGGCCTCCCCGAGCTGGCTGCCTGTCCAGGTCTACTAGCAGAGACTCGTCGTACAGGCGAATATCCCGGGAAGCTCCTTCACGTCTCGGCGATCCTGCAACGCGTTCACACTGGAGCCTATCTCCTGTTGTCATCAATCGGCGGTGGTCAAGCAGGAAATCTGACACATGGCCAGTGTGTCTGCGCCTACTGGATGCGCTCCAATGAGAATGCGTGCCGCCAATCCTGGCCTTTTATAAGACTCTGCCGCGTGACTCTGACCAAGTCCAATACCACCGACATCCCCAGGCGAGAGCTTCATCCCCGAGCCATGAGCGCTCTTACGCCCGCCGGCGCCGACCTTATCGGTTTGCTTATCATGACATTCCTATACGGTGGGTCTTCGTAGCAATATGCTCTACTTCAGTCATTAATCGCGTCTTTTAGGAGTGTACTTGGTTCTTTTCTCTGGATCCATGTATCTACTTACAGGAGGCGATCTGGTCAAGCTGGCGAGACCTCCGAGAAACTCTGACAAGGCAATTATAATAGGCAACCTTGCCTTGCTTGCCACGGTTACTACGGTTGGTCCACCAAACAGTATATTTTACGACACTTTCGTACTGACCTCATATTGCAGCAATGGTTCATTGAGATGGTCCGCGTGTACCAGGGCCTCATCATCGAGAGCGCAAAACCGGACGGCACTTTTCTGTTCTTCATCCACCTGTCCACGCCGCTCGATGTCGCAAGGATGGCCATATACATAACAGAACTACTCATCTCGGATGTTGTCATGGTTCGTGACACTTGTCGGATGCAATCATCGTCTCGGCGACTCTGATGGACGGGAGGATAGATTTACAGAGTCTGGATCGTATGGAAGCGCACATGGTATATCATTGCCCTCCCTGTGGGTGCGCTGATGTCCACCGCTGGTATGTACACTAACACTATACTCTACGTTAACAAGTGCTCAAGTGGGCCTTTTGACATTTGTAGTATGTGGATACGCATTCGTATACGAAATGGCCCGCCTCGGGCCAGCGGAGAACTTCTTTGAGTCTGCCTGTGGTACGTGTTCAAAGAGTCGCCCTCGGCCATTTTCTCAGTCTGTTTCTAGCTAAATGGGTCGCATCGACTTTGTCCTTGACCGCTGCGTGAGTTTTGTGCTCTAAGTCGCGGCAGGTACTGTGGAATGCTCACGCTTCACTCCGTCAGAACGAATGTATATTGCTCAGGTACGTATCGTCAAACGAACATCAATCATCTCTGTCGCTAACCCTCCATCGGACGATTAGTCTTGCTTTCCTACAAAGTATGGGCCTCTGGTCGAGCCGTGAGACATGCTACGACGTATCTTAGGTCCACGAGCACTTCGGTGAGCCGTTTGCCATGCGTTTTATAAAATATGCACTGAAGCCGTGTCCTTGCCCAGAGAATCGTAGCCATAATCATCGAGAGCGCGGCCCTTTTCACGTACGTCACTACGCTACTAGCTGCTTCCCGCACGCCGCTGACTTGACATTCCAGCCTCTCATCCATCATGCTTATGGTCGCCTACTTCTCTCAAGCCTTCGTCACCTTTACCTTCGTTTGCTTCGTAAGTTCTGCTCAGTCGTACGCCAGTCGTACATGCCCTGATCATTCACACAAGATCGCCCCCTTGACTGGCATCACGTACTGCCTTATCATCATCCGGTTCGGCCTCGGCGGTCACTTCAAGAAGCAGCAGGTGCTTTCCACCGTTAACCTGCGCTCGGGCTCCCAGCAGTCAAACGGCACCACTACCATCGGGTCGTACCCGATGAAGCGGATCGCAGTGAATGTGACCAACGACATCGAGACCATGGACGACATTGAGGTGGAAGCAAAAGAGCTTCCAGGCGACAAGGGGGTCTAGAGCGGATATGGTGATCGTCGCTGGTTGAACCGGTTCCGATCGACTACCTGCTTGGGCGTTCGTAACTGTGGTCATACGCTTGACTTGGTGCTAGTATATACACATTAATATGCGCTTAGGCTTTTACCATATGTAACGGACTGCGATACGCAGCTGGTATCTTTATTTTTAAGTTTGCGCTAGCCAATTCCAGCTTGCTCGTACCCTTAAGCACCACATATTAATTGTGATGGTGTTTTGTGAGTCGTCCATGTTTGGTATCCGATGCCCTTGGATCCTAACAGACGTAAATAATAGTAGGCGCGCATTCGGTCGTCGAATCACTTCCTTCAAGCTGCTCCGATTGAGGAACATGCTGTGTATGCAGGCCGTACGCAATGCCTGGCGTAACGCCTCAAGTACATTGTGCGTTGCGCATAATCACGAAATGTCACCTGTGCGGTGCCATACTCATTGCTCCGTTGCCCGGGTCTTCAAAGCCTGCCGTTCCTGCCAGTGAGAGGTTGTGCCACATAGATAGCTCGGCGTAAAGCATCACAAGCTATTCCTTGCAAGGGCACAGCCGATGCTGAGCGCAGGGAAAGCGAATATCTGCGGAAACTCGAGGCAACTTCAACGGAGAAAACATCGGGCATAGCACCGAAGCCGCCGGCCAGCTTGCCTTGAGAAACCATACCGTAATAGTTGACGTGAGGGCTAAACTGTCTGACAATGCATTTAGCTTGCTCCCTTCACGTGATACAGGTGTTCCGCCGCTCCTCGCGCAAGACTGATAAAGCCATCTCGTATCTATAATCACCCAAAAGATGAGGGATCTATTGCTCTCTCCATGAGCCTGCCCACGCGCGGCAAACCACTATTGCGTACCTTACATTTGCACTTCTCACTCCACCAACACTCGTTTTAACAATCGTTGATGTGCACGACAATAGTATACGCGATGAACATGTAAACCGTCTGACGACTGTAAGCGTTTCACGAGCAACTCCTAGAAACGACCACAGTGCGAACCGGTTGCTGGATAACACTTTGATATATTGTAGGCCAAGTGATGCGAGCCACCGGGAGTTCCGGTGACATTTCAATTTAGACATAATGGAGAAAGAGCTCCTGCTGCGCTTTACGTGTGCGTTGATTGTGGCTGCAGCGTTCTCCCAGGAAGCACACCAAGGCGCGCGCAGTCTGCACAGAGAGCGAGAAGCAATCAGCACCTCTCGCCCACTCATGCCTTGCAGCCAAACCTTACCGCGTATCCAACCAGCTCAGCTTCAAGAGGAAGCTTGAGGCGCTAGTAGCCCCGATTGCCTTCAACGGCCCTTCGTGTTCAGTATCCGACGGAGCCCTAAAAGATGGCATCTAACGCCACCATAGTCAAATGGACGTATATCCGCCGAGACGTCCGATCCTCCATGCCAGCGTTCGGCACAACGGCGTGACGGCGCTGGAACTTGCCCAGACCTTGAAGCCGGGCGGGTGCAGTCCGGAGCTCCTGTAGGGCTCGGGCCTTCATAGATTTTGCCTGTATGCGACAGATGCCTGGAGGCTTGCCGAAGCGCGTATGCCATTAACATGAAGAATGGTGGGCAGAGAATGAAACAAGTACCTGAACCAAACTACACTGCAAGTTAATACAGTATCGCAGCTCTTTACTACCCGGTGCAATGCACGAAGCCGCTCCAGTCTGAGTAGTAATGGGTAAAGCCTCGAAGACAGAGGACATTTCAAGCCGTGAAGACATGGAGGACACGTGTATGGCTCCGCACAAGGTCCAAACATGCCTGCAGCGTTCAACGTAACATTTAGCATTCACAACCGAGTCAGGAGATGTTGGAAAGCGCACTTATAGTCTTGCGGCTCGCCGACGCTGCGCAGCCAATCATGATGCTCCTTTCCGGCACTTGCCGACCTGATGAGCGGCAGTCGGCAGGCTCCGGCAGCCACTCATTCCTCTCCTTCTCTTCTACGTCTTCCTGGAGCCTAGCTATATTCAAGTTCACGTGTCGAACGTCACATGCATCATAGACGAATAGCTGGCACTAGTGTTGCCGTGACCTGACTGGAAAGTCGCAAGTCATCAAAGTCAAGTCACACCGCAGTCAAGTCACGTCAATTCATTGGCTGATGCGTCGGCTTGACTCGGCTTCGACTTGACTTGTGACTGCAGTCACGACTGCATCCCGAATTGGAAGGTACTGGTCACCCTTGGCGCAAATCGTGCTTTACGGCCCTCAAACGAGATAAAATACTCACTGAGCCCATTTGACATCATTTTCATGCATCTGTCATTTATTATATACCCGTTTGCCGCCGCGAGAGCGTACAACAAGTGAGACTGCGAGCGTCAGCTTTAGGCGCCAATCGGGAGCTAGTGCGCGGATCAGCATTATTAGCGCCGTGCGTTGATGCAGAAGCAGGTGCCATCTTCGACGTCTGCAGTCGAATTTCACGTCCCTGCAGCCATACTATGTAGGTAGAGATGCTAGGATACGCCATGAATAATCCATAAAGCATGCACCAACCCTGAAAATACAGGTATGTGGTTCAGAGGCTGCGGAATTCACTCTGAAGTCTGTCGGGGACTGACTGAAGTCGACTGAAGTTGCAGCCAAGTTGATCGGGAACGACTTGACTTGACTTGACTGTCCCAAAAGGATCAGTCATCAAAAGTCAAGTCACAGTCAATTCAATTCAAGTCACGGCAACACTAGCTGGCACAGTTGTAGATCCCTTTCAATAAGTATCGAACGTCAACTAGACCTGTGCGCACCTTGGCCAACGCTTTAACTATTGGCTGCTGGCCCAAGCTAACTCGAGCACTCGCCTTGATGAGGCTCTCATTCTATCACCCAGCATGCGCTGGCTTTGATTGCCCACAGAATCTCACAGACCAGCACCAGGAGGGGGTTCCAAGCTCGGAGCTGTCCCCGGCTACCAGCGTTTGACTCCCTTGCCACACCATTCACCATCGGTCAACAATCCCACAGACATTTCCAAGACAAGGGTAAGTTCAAAGACGCAGTAGGCCGATCAGTGGCGTTGTTATTCAAAGATTCCGCAACATTGCACAGCAAGAACGCTTCAAGAACGCTACAAGGGAGTTCCTTGGTGGTACTCTGCGGCAGTGCGCCGGGCGTAGCCGCGTAGGCGTCTCGAAGTCTCGCTGGGCATCGTATCACAAGACTCCTCGGTGACCAACGTGATGAAAATGCCACGCCGCGCCGCGCTGGAGTGTTCCCCATTACCCGATACTGAATGGTATTTTCCTCTTCTCTGCCGGATGGCAAGTGCCAGGGTCCTCCTCGGCGACAGTTTTGCAGGGCATCTGTAAAGCCCGGCAGATTTACTGCCGTCTGAAAAAGGTACGTTCAACCTGCCGGCTAGCATTACCCCATATGGCTCACTCTGCCCGTAATTGTGATGTAGCTGCGAAAGCCCGAGGTTGGGAATGCTACGTCAGTGTCTACCCCACGAATGAAGCGGCCACTCAGTACGTAGCAACTTTCCTGTCTTGTACCCTGTGTCTGAATCTCAGCGCGCGCTATCAAGCTCAAGCTCCGTCTGGTTCATTCCCAGCAAACAAATGCCTGGAACTACTCTTAGAGTCGACTGCAGCCTCACCAAGCCCGAGGCGGCGCTGAAGAGCAGCTGACTTGTACGTAACCTCGCTGCGTCGGCGTCAGCCAATTGGGACCAACGGAGCGCGGTGTAACTTAGTATACCAGCGGTCTGCAATGCACCGTTGTTTGTACACCGTAGACGCATCCGAACCTCGCTCATCACCCTGCATCGAATACATGATACTGTGAGTAGTATGGTCACCATCTTCTTCTCCCGTTATCCTGTCACAATACGGCTGAACGATTTATGCCGTTTAAGTTTACGCTGCGCAGGAGTCATCGTGCGATCCATCACGGACTTGCATTCTCATAATTCTACTACTCCTGGACGGAACGCAGTCGTAAGTGACACAACCATGTCTGTTCGACCAGAGAGCAATACCATACAGTACTGATTGAAAGACAGTGAAGTCTGGAGCACTGTGTAGAAGAGCGTTTATGTGTGCTCGTGACAAGTCTATGCCGTCCCCGCGCGACCCTCGCCCGCTCGTTGCCATCATCTACCGTCACAGCGCACGTATCCAACTCGCAGAGCTCAATGCGCCACTTGTCCTCCCTCAGATATCACACTGTGGCCGAGAGTGCGGATACCAGAGGCATACCACCTCCCGCTTCCTGGTCAGTTCCGGAGGTCGAGGCTTGGCTTGTGAAACATGCTGCGTCGTTCAACAACGGCATGGCAATTTCACCTTCGAGGGATATGTTTGACCAAGGATTTGACTGGTAATGTGTTCTTAAGACCACGTAGTTATGCGTACCTAATTGGAGTCCCAGTCTTTATGCTACGTTCTTCCGCAACAGGATTATCGCCACTCTGCGCTCTATTCCCGAGACGAAGGTGCAGCTGTCGGTCTCGAGCATATCTCAGAATTTTATATTCCAGCATCCTACCCTTCATGACCTCGCGATAGCAATCTGCGCAGCGGTTGCGCAAACCTCCGAAGACGCCGAGATAGATTTTGTTTCGGATGTCCAGACAATGCTCGACAACTACAGCGAAACATCTGCCAACTCCCCCTGCACAGTTCCTCGGACGGGCGCCGCACCGAGAAGGTCGTCGTCCTTCTCACAGGTTCGGCAGGCAACGTTGGCTGCCACATCCTCGCTGTTATCCTAGCTGAACCGAAGATATACAAGGTGTATACAGTCAATAGGCCTAAGCCACCCTTGTCCTCTCAAGAGCGCCAGGCTAAGGCATTCACTGAGCGCGGCCTGCCCACTCAGCTCCTCCGGAACACCAAGCTGGTCCAGCTTTCTGGCGATGTCACCGTCGAGCGACTAGGTCTTGAGGCATCTATATTTGAAGAGGTGAGTAAATTCTCTTTCTGATTCATGCCGACTGTGAACTCTTCAATAGGTCAAGCTTAGTGTTTCACACGTCATCCATAATGCTTGGCGTGTCGACTTCAATTTACCCCTTTTGTCTTTCGAAAAATACGTCGCTTCCACCCGTCGACTCGTTGACATGTGCTGTCTCGCGCCTCATCCCGTGAAGCTCTTTTTACATCCTCAGTCACGTCAGTGCACAAATGGAACATATCCCAAGGACCTGTCCCTGAGAGTGTCATCTCTGATCCTACCGTCGCAAACCCAGCAGGATATGGGACCTCAAAGTTCATTACGGAGAATGTGAGCAGGCACGCTTGTTCGACGAACTGTGCACTTACTCGATGTTATCAGCTCCTTGGCAGGGCCGCTGAGCAAGGCCTTGAATGCACCACGCTGCGTATTGGCCAGGTCTGCGGTTGTGAAACGACTGGAGCGTGGGGCACAAGTGAGTGGCTTCCCAGCATCGTCAAGTCCAGTGTCGCCCTCGGCATTTTACCCTATCTCGACGGAGTATGTCTTGTAAATTTACCTCTCCGATAGCTTCTAATAGGTATACACTCCTGTAGCCCGTGTCCTGGATTCCCGGCAGATGCTGTCGCGAATGCTGTGACCGATCTGCTTGTCACCAACGCCCATCTCCCGCCTGTTATCAATGTCGTGCACCCTCGGCTTGTGCTGTGGAGTGACATATTCAAAGCCATCGACGACAGCCTTCCTGGAAGCCCATTGCCTGTCGTACCATTTGATAAATGGGTGCGCGCCGTAGAGTCCGTGGCCGCCAACGGCAGCGCCGGAGACCTTCAACGTGTGGTACGTTGTTGATCCTTTACTTACGCAATTACTCTCTGTCTGATTTAGAATCAGCCTGCAGCCAAACTATTAACGTTCTTCCGCGGTATAAACATCCAAGCCTCAGCTCAACCCGCGTATCTAGCAGGCTCAACCGCACTGGAGGCTGGCGGTGTCCCGCAGTACGCTACTGCCGGATTACAGCAGTATTGCCCGTCTATTGCTACCCTGAAACCTCTGGGAAAGTCGTACGCTGAAGCTTGGGTCAACTATTGGAGGAAGCAGGGCTTTCTGACTGGAGGAGAACTCGGCGCTGTAGTGAAAGACTCTGCGGAAGTGACTCTGCGGACTGAACCAAGATCGGATTCATCTGGAAAGCGGGTCTTGAGCCGTTTATGAGATGATTATGGCCCGATGACTAATTGTATAACTACTATCCCTGCGAGGAAGCTCTTGACCGCGCCATATCTTGCATTGAACAGAAGTGTGCACGGCGCGCAGTGGCGCTGTCAGTACTAGTCTTTTCAAAGTCTTTTAGCAAGTTTCAAATTTGGGGAGCATTCTACCTGCGAAATTGACATCACACGTCCAGAGGTGTTATGCGCCACCACGCTTTCGCCGAGGACTGGAGAAGCACCGAGGACATTCGTGTGCAGATGCGAGCAGAAACCGTTCCACCGTGTCGTTTTGACTTGATATTTCGGAAGGCAAGCGCCACAAAGCTGATTGTGACGTTGAAGCGGAGCTGTAATAGTCTTTTGCGGAAAGGCGCTAAATCAAGCAACGCCATAGCTGAGCTTGAATACAGACAAACTATGTTCAAGTTCTACTCTGACGACTTACTGACGACCAGTCAACTCTGCCGTGAAAAATGCTCCAGACCCTTTCAACTCCTCGAAAGTCTATGCGCCGGAGGGCCATTCTTGTGCTTCCTGTGCGATCTCCCTAACCTTGCCTCCCTTCTTCAGTACTCGGTAATCGAGGGCAATTTAAAATCGGAACGTGACTGTAACTCGGACGACCTTCTGTTGGTGTTTTGCGGTCATGTTCACTTCCTCTGATGATTGCGTCCGACCTTAAAACACGGGCAAAACTACGCTGGCGCACCGCCGGCTACACACAACCGACCAGCTTCTCCCCAGGTCTATCTTCTCCCTCGAGCAAAAGCATGGGTGCACTGCTGAGCCTCCTCTACAACCTAACAACGCAGACACGTCTATGCTACTCCGAAACTCCCGCGACGGTTGTTCTGACCTCGGACTCAGAAGATCGCGAGTCCGACGTGTCTCTTCACGACTTGGTATATCGTTGCTGCCCCAGTGTTTTCAAGCCCTTCTCCGCGCCTTGGTGGCTTTTCTGGTAAGTATCTCTTGTGGCTAAATGTGATAAGTTGCTAAGCATCCCCCTGCAGTGGAGACCTGCAAACAGCCTACTGCGCGTATGGCAACTTCTCGACAATAGATTGTGTTCAATATGAAAGGTACGCATACCGGTAAACGTTGGAGCGGGTGGCTAATACCATGGTCAAATGAAGGGTTCATATTTGCACTTTGGATGGTGGCACACTGTACGTGGTCTACCAAAATTTCCTGGCAGTACCGCTGACATCTTCACTTTCGTAGAGGAGTGGACTTTACGCCGTTTGCACCGAAGGAACCTACAACTGGCGTTACACCTCTGATTGTGGTCCTTCCGGGACTCACTGGCAGTGAGTCTTATCAATACCCTGACTACTCTGTGCTTATCCAGTCACTCTGAGTCAGGCTCAAAGGAACCTTATGTGCACTCTATACTCACTCACGCTTGCGCCCCCGTTTGCGCGGGTGGTCTGGGTTACAGCGCTGTCGTCGTTAATTCTCGTGGCTGTGAGTGAAGTATGTTCTTGTTTGGGGTTCTTGTTGCTCAGTCGTAAGATATCGATCCAGGTGACGGAGTACCTTTAACAAGTCCTCGTCTCTACTCAGCCGGCCACACCGGAGATCTTAGAGCTGCTCTACTGTATATCTCACATCTATACCCGAACGCGCCGCTTCTTGGAGTAGGCTTTTCACTTGGTGCCAGCATCTTGACACGATACGTGGCTGAGGAAGGTGCACACAGTCGCTTCAAAGCGATATGCGTGCTTGGTTGCGTAAGTGCCTGACATAAAATCTCCAGCTCACAATATTGACTGCCTCACAACCAGCCCTGGGATCTGCTTGCCAACGGAGATAGGTAGGTACAATTCACCGTCCTTCAGGAGTGCCTGTTGTTCACAAATGATAGATTGGCGGGGAGCTGGTGGAAACACAACGTCTACTCAAAAACGCTCGGTTCCAACTTTAGAAGCCTTGTGAAGACGCACAACGCTCAGCTCTCCACGTCCGCAAGTCTTGCTCTGGCAATTCCACGCATCCTCGCGATGAAACGGCCCACCATGATAGAGGTCGACGCCGCCATCACTTGTATCGCAGGAGGAGGAGAAGCGCCGTTCCCCTTTAGCTGCGTTCGTGAATACTACACCTGGGCATCGAGCCAACACCTCATGGACGACATCCGCATACCTGTACTTGCCCTTCACGCGGACGACGACCCCATCGTATCTGTGCTTCCTATCGACTCTGATGGGTACGCGTTAAACCCATGGATCATCTTCGCTGTCACTAGTGGCGGAGGTCACTTGGGGTGGTTTGAACTAGAATCCCCAGGAGGAAAGCTTAGCCGATGGTTCTCTGCGCCTGTCCTGGAATGGTTGTCAGTCATGGCGCACAAAGTTCGCATTCCGAACACAGTGGCCCCTCGTGAAGTGAGGGCTTCTGGAGACACGTGGACAGAGGATGGGATGGCGCATGTGAGTTGCAGAGTCTTGCAGCCAAGCGAGCTCACTAGTCTCGGGTCGGCGACGGCGACTGTATTGCGGGGCTTCTAATATCCATGCAATAGAATCTATGCATAGCCTGCTCGGTGCGCGGCGTGCCACCATCATTGTGATCATTTCATTCCGGGCTCTCACGCAGATTTGCATGCAGCTACGAGACCAAAGTGCCTTGGGGCCACGGGAAGATTTCTCGTCAGCAGTATTTCTCACAAACTGGTAGAATTTGGCTGACCACTGGTAAACAGGGTACGTATCAATCACGATAGACCCTGGAATGTGGTCGCAAACATCAACGCCGCCATCTCGGCGCTGCTTGCACATTGATTGGATGGACTGCGTCCCAAAGGAAGTCCAAATGCTGTCCAACCAACAGGGACTTACACTTGAGCCTGACGCGTTGACTCTTGAGCCGCTGACTGTGTGTTGACCACTGCCATTGCGCTGATCATCACGGTGCCCCATTCAAGTCAGCCCAAGATATATAGCACCCGTTTGGAAGACTCAAGATCAGGCAAGAAGCTGCATGCCCAAGGTTCCGTCACCTCCTCAGACTTCTATGATATTAATGCTCTTGCATGGCCAGCAGCGCGGTCGAGCCCAGGTACTGGTAATGGCCAGTAACGCATACAGCCTCAATGGTAAGTTGTTCAAAGATGGCCCATTGCTCCATACGCCGCGATGCCAGCGGCAACTGCCTTACCCCGGCTACGGCGGCACTATTGGCCCTGTGCTGACTACCGTCTACTCTACAGTCTCTGGTCCGCTTAGGCTGTGCCCTCATGCGTCTGTACGGCGCCGCACAGCTCTATACCGTGTAGCAGGCTATTTGGCATCTCGATCTGGTGCAGGGCATTGACATGAAGAAACTAGATGAGACTCAGATAGACGATGGCTGCCATGGGAGGAAAATTCTGCCTGCCTGTCACACCGCAGACAAGTCTCTGGTTTGATTTTTGCGTAAGGACTCCGGCTCTTTATGAACGTATGAACCCCTCGTACACTCTTTAGAGACACCGTACACAATGCCACCCCCTAATGCCGGCCCTAACGGCGGCTGCTCCGACCACGACGCAACTTTATCCTCAAGGACCACTCTCAAACCCGGTTCTGGCATGGTCCCAAATGCTGAGGACTCTCTTCAGGACTTTTGTCCCATGGATCTGTAAGTGTTATATACCGATTGACTGCACTACCTAACCGATGGGCCGTTGTAGGTCTTTAGCGGAGATTCGCCGTGCAATGCCTCAGCATCTCTTCGTCCGAAGCACCGCAACAGCTGTCCTCTATCTGATCAGAGACCTCTTCATGGCTGTCGGATTATTTCATTTCGTTTGCTCTGTCGACAAGATATCCGCCCTGCTGTCCAGTTGTGCAGGCACTGAATCCGCTGCTATGTTTACTGTGGTGAAATGGGGGCTCTGGTCAACATAGTGAGTCTTACGCTACGATATCAAGCTTCTCAGACTGTATTGACGAGTGTGTCGTAGCTTCTTATTGCAGGGCTTTGTGTTCACCGGAATTTGGGTCGTATCGCATGAGGTGAGTATTGTCATAATGTCGCTCTTGCCATTTCGGCGTTCAAACTTTTGCCAGTGTTGCCACGGTAGCTTTTCCGCAAGTCAGACGATCTGTGACGTCGTAGGATTCGTATGTGCTCAATCAGGTGCAACTCGTCCGTTGTATCTCGCGTATTGAATGTGCGGCCCGCAGATCTTGAACTCGGCTCTGTTGATTCCGTACTACAGCTGGAAGATATCGCATCACCGTCACCATATGCATCACGCAAACATGGAGCGTGATGAGGCATGGATACCAGATACAAGAAGCGATCTCAAAATCCCCAAGGCTAATCCTGACGGACGAACCGTCGATTACAGTGAATACTTCGACGACGCGCCGATGTACGTGCTGCTCAGACTCGTGAATCGTCACGCTATCGGTTTTGTTGCCTACATGGGTGTGTTACGACATTGTCTCTCCCGGTTTCATGTGCATTCTAACGCTTCTAGCTAGCTTTCAACGCTTCCGGCCATAAACGATATCCAAATGGCACCAATCACTTCAACCGTTGAGCCATTTTCTCTGTCTTCCGCCACACGGCCTCACCCTTCGAATTCCGTAGCGAACTCCACGATCTTTGCCCGAAGTCAACGTCACTCCGTCATAATCTCAGACCTCGGAGTCCTTGTCATGGCTCTATTCCTTTGCTGGGCCTGCCGCAGGTACGGCGCTGCGAATGTCGCGATGATCTACGGTGTTCCGTGGCTTTCGGTCTGTCATTGGCTCGTGACGATGACATATCTTCAGCACACGAACGCGACTCTACCCCACTATCGTAAGAAGGGATGGACTTTCTCCCCGAGGAGCTGCGGCGACGATGGATAGGGACTTCCTTGGCTGGGTTGGGAGGTTCTTCATGCACGATATCGCTCATTTTCACGTCGTGCATCACTTCTTCCCAAAGATGCCCTTCTGTGAGTACCTTTCGTCTCTCATGCACTAGTAGCTGATTAACGCTACCCCAGACCACTGGAAAGAAGCAACTGGTCACTTGAAGGCAGTCATCGGTGATCATTATCACCACTCCGACACGCCTCTATTCAAGGCGCTCTGGGACACGTACAACGAATGTCAATTTGTAGAAGACACTGGTAGGAAGCCTGCTTCTCCGACTAAACTCCATTTTTACTGACTATATGACTAGGAGATATTGTGTTCTTCCGCAACAAGGAGGGGAGGTCTCTGCTGAAGGACTGCTCTCTCTGAATGCCAAGAACCTGGCAGCTTCTAAACACATGCATACCGTGTCATACACGATGACCAGAGACTACCAGGATGCTCGCACGGACTATACTTAACGCATGTTGTTCTGCACTAGGCCTCGTCGTGATACCTGTGCACTACGAAGTAGTATGAATCTGAATAAGTACACAATCATCACTGCACGGCAACTAAAATCAATGATAATGCTAATGCTAATCAGAAAGCGCATTGGTGGGATGAAGCAACGACTCCGCTGCTGCATTGACAGCAACTGGCTTCCCCGGTGCCCTTGTTGATGCGCCTCTCCCTACGAAAAAGCGGAGCGCGGCCGCAGTGGTTCAAGTGATGCGCCCCACCAAATCTGGACGGCGGGCCGCAGTGTCCGTCCGAGCCAAACGACGCCTGTTCTGGATATTCCATGATTACGGCCACACCGGCAGGAGAGTGCTGAAGGCAGGGGTAAAATGCGGCGTGAAAGGCAATATGTTATTTAATGTATGCATGCACGGATACATTGAACAGAGCTCGACCACTTATAGTAACGGTAGAAGTATGCAAGTCATGTGCAGTCTGCTGCTCAACTGCTGCTCATTAGTTGCAGAAATGAGTCGCACCTTATCTCATCTGATTGCAAGCGGTAGAAAATACATAGCCATTGCCGTTAAGTATGCGGACGGTGGGAACTGTCACAACAGAGGTCGAGAGCCGCGGGATTGGCCCAGTTTTTGAGGAGCTGGCGCATTGGCCTCGTGTCGCCGCAAATGAGCCGGAGGAATATCAACATAGTCGTCAGCCAGATACCACGTAGCTGCGTAGAGCACGTTATTGTCCCCAAAAGCGGCAAAACAACTGACTACTTACAGTCCCCAGTCATTTTATCCTCTGCCTCGGTCATCCCGTTCCCAAGCCAGAAGAAACGGTTCGAAGTCTTGTCAATGCGCTCGTAGTTAAAGTCCTCCCAGCGGGGATATTTGAGGGCGCGTAAGTGATGCAGAGAAGACCCTATGTTGCGTTTGAGCCAACGGAGCGAATAGTGGAATATCAAGAGTAATACACTCACCAGGCCAGAGCCCGACCACTCGTCCTTCAGGACCATCTGGCTTGTACCACGAGCGTACGGGCTCCGTAGCAACGCTCTAAAGACGTCAACGGATTAGAGAATACACCAGGCTGACATGCGCACAGCGAACTTTGGTGAAGTAATCCTCCAAGTACTGGTCGAAATCTTCGATAGCTTCCCTCTTGGGCTCGATGCTCTTCAGCCGCTCACGCTGCAGCTTCTGCGCGGCCTTGACCGCAAATTCGATCTGGTGCTCCATCATGAGAAGGATGCCACTCGTGCCGACGCACGAGTTCGGGCCGTTTGAGAAGAAGAGGTTCGGGAAGCCGTCGGCGCAGACGGAAAGGTACGACGTGGGATGCGGCGTCCACTTCTCCGCGAGAGTGAGGCCGTCGCGACCTGTGATGGTGAAGGGAAGCGATAGGATGTGTCGAAACCGGTGGCGCAGATGATGACGTCCAGGTCGAAGTGCTCGCCGTCGACGGTCTCGATGCCGTTAGACGTGATTTGCTTTATGTCTGAAGTGACCAGGTGGCACTAGTCTAGGGCGTCAGTGAGCCTTTTGTGAAGTGCCAACAGGTGAGCGTACGTTATCCTGACATATTGCAGTAAGATATCCTGGCGCTGGATTCAGTCGTCTACAGCAGACACTGTAATCTGGTATGACTGGAGTAACAGTGAGCTACGGAAGCATGTGCCCGGCATGAAACAAAGCTCACGTAGTTCAGCTAGTTCGGGTTTCTTAGCTAGAGCTAGAAGCATGTGGGCCTTGAACAATTCACGAGCCCCTTCTTGATGTGCTGATCCACGCAGAGTCAGCTTGTGGTTCAACTACAATGGCACGCGTTAGGGCAGTCAGAAAAGCCTTGGGTTGGGAGAGCTGCCGATCTTACGTTGATATCCCTCTCAAGCGCACGGCGGAATTCCATCAAACGCTTAGGGTCCTCCAGGGACTTCTTCTCCTCATCCGTAATTCGCACTACATGAAATTGGGATTTGCGTTTGAGAGAGAAAGAGCGAGACTTACGGCTGTTACTCTTGTCAGCCCTTGCAGGATCACGCCCCAGGTTTACTTTGTACGCCGCCTCAGTGAACGGGGGCGAGATCCACGCCTTCCCGCGTGCGAAGTTGTGCAAATGGCCAACCCTTGGACCTAGCGTGCCAACAATTTGCAGCGCAGACGAGCCCTAAAACGAGTCCCATATCAGTCTTTGTCACACTCATGAGTCGGTCAGACATTGAACGTACCAGTCCAATCACGCCCACTTTCTTGCTGCCCCAGTCTTTGACGTCCTCCTCCCAGCTTGCCCCTCCGAGGTTCCAGTCCGCACTGTGCACCTTAACGCCGCTGAAGTCGCGCAGGCCCGGGATGTCTGGCCATTGCCACCTGCTCAAGATGCCCATGCCGCAGAAGACAAAGTCTGCACAGTCGTCGATCTCCTCAAGCACGCCAGGCGAAGTCTCGGACGGACGCTTGATGCGCAGGTGCCACTTGCCGGTGGCCTCGTCGTACCTCGCGCTCGTGAGTTCGTGGCGGAGCTTGATGTAGGGCGCAAGCTCGTATTTCTCGGCGACGCCTCGTATGTACTCCAGAATTTCGGGAGCCGGGGGAGTGCATGGCAGACCAGTCGTGCTAATGGGATATGAAAGGATTTAGTCATCAATGAGCTCCGGGGTGCATCGGATTGATACCAATGGCCATACCTTCTGTTCAAACGAGAATTGATACTGTACACAATTAGTACACGTCCATACGTGACGAGTGGCTGACCCTTACTGCATGTGAAGGTACATCACAAGCGACGCCTCTGTTCATTGATCACGACATTGTTAGCACTACCGTCACGATCTTGAGCATCGCAGAGGACACGAAGTACGTACGGATATCGATTTGTGTACCAGGTACCACCGATGCCGTCCTTTGCTCGTAGATAGTAAGCTGTACATTAGGGATGTACTGTCGGAATCTAACGATTGGTCTTCAGTCTCGTCCCCTGGGCAGGCCGTGCAACAGGCTCACCTGATCCCAGCTACAACCCCACTCGCACCCGCGCCAATAACAACAACTCTCATAGGCCTATACTCGTCGATCGGGAAGCTAGGAGATGGTTGAACCGTGTCCTTAGGCTGTGTGTCGGCTTCGAACGCCGCAAGATTGGGCAGGGGGGCATCTGGACTTCGGGAGCCCAAGAGCTCGCTAATACGGTTCAGCATGGTCCAGAGGTCGGGAAGTTGACAGGCAACACGCTCGCTTTATATATTGCACTGGTAAGCGTCTGTTGATAGCAAGGTAGCTGTAAAGCTCACATGACTCGGCGCTGGTGCATTGCACCCCAAATCGCTAGGGCCTCAAGATGAGCATCCAGTTCCTATTCTGGTCCGCAACCCCTTTCTGCGTTCTAAGCAAAGTTGTGAAGTGTCTATCATGCATATCAGCATCACGCGGAAATGCAACTTACTGCGCTGTCCGTATTGACAATGTGCAGTGGGTTCTTCGTGCCGCCGACCGTAGCGCCAAAGGGTGCTATCGCAGCGTTTGAATGCAACTTCTCCGTTCCCACTGGCATCTCTCCGTAATGATGTTATACCATAAGGCGTTCGGAAGTGGTCTGGTGAACGGTTACGTTTGAACGGTTGATGCCCGCGAATCAGGCAGTATCTAGGACATTAAAGAAGAAAGTAGGAGACAACAGCCGTTAGTAAACAATTACTTACACAGTAGACAACACTGACAATCAGATAAATTACCGGATGTTTAGTCTTCAACATCGTCAGGCCGCTGCTGGGCTATGAACCTTGAGCGAGTGCGCGTGGTAGGAGTGTCATTCACATCTCGGAATGTTGAGCTGCGGTAACATTCATTCAATCATCAGCTAATCTGACGAGCATGTAGAAGCATACAATGACTGATTGTTTGGAAAGCTTGCTGCTCGGTTGTAGGAGATAGGATGGCTCGCAAGAACATATTGCCCCTTCGACCAACGACCAGACTGCAGTTTCAAGTGGAAATAGATGAAGAACCCGGAGCCCCGCTGTTGTATTCCGCGCACATTTTAGGCAGCTTTAAATTTCTCCCCGATGCTGTGGTAGCTTATGCCATCCGGGATCGAGGACACATGACTCTCACTGCATACACTGGCAGCGGTAGTGCTTTCCAGATCAGCGTCAGCTAAAAGGGAATCAGTCAGTGCTATTCGTATGCAGACAAGAGATTACAAGAAGTCACATTAGCGTCCGAGTACGCTCTTTTGGGGATACGTTTCAACAGGTGTAAGTAGTAGGAAGAGACTCGGACAGTCTCGAAAACTCCGAACTGTCGGCTGAGAAAGTCTTGATGGGCCTAAGGTTTGATGCGCCTGATGCGCCTGAGCAATGCGAGGCGGGCCAGCGCTTTGGTTAACGCTCCTTCTTCTGCACCACGACGTGCTGCCTATGCAGCTGTTGGCGTCGGACCTGGTGACGAGGTGTCTAAGATATTTGAGCCATCTCCGTCTCTACTCATTCTTTTGACCATCCACATCATACTCGTCTCACTCCTCATCCCGACGAAGCGCTGAATGCCCGACAAAACTTCTACGCCAGCAGCAGTGGAGGAAGGCTGATTCATTCTGCGACTATCGATTTTCGATAAGGCTCCATCCCAAGGGACGCTGCCCCTGAAGACGTTGGGTTCGAAGTACGACATTCAGTTCATCAGACGTCGTCTGTGGACGAACTTTTGCGATGTGCGATGCAGTGTGCAGTGTGCACTGGTGCTCCCGAGCCCGGACAACACCTGAGAAGGTGCTCGCGGGAATGTTTGTACCTGCGCTGTTCTCAGTATGCTGAACGCGTGGCGAAATGCTGGACAATGACGACTGGGCAGAATTATGGGGATGCATCGACACCAAAGGCAATGTCATGGTCGTGCTCGCAACATGCATGGGAAGGGAAATAGGCGAGTTCATCGCTTCTTGTGCTTCCAGTTCAAACTCATGGTACCACGTCCCGTTTACCAGGCGCGCACTTTGATTATCATCCTAAGATAACAAGTGTTAGTGTGAAGTTGTAAGCCTCTTACGCTTTGTGGTAAAACGTCTTGCATACCGCTATGTCAAACAGTCGAAGTGGTTGATACTTCATATCCACGCACAAATTTATGCCCGCTGGGCAATCTACTGTCGATGAAATGTGGGTCAGTGAAAGTGAGCCTTTCATAACATATCTTTACAATTTTTGCAGATATAACTTCAAGTCTGACCCGCGACATGTCGAGGGCGGCAGGTCACTGTCAACCAATGACTCGAGTTATACAGGTCAGACGGACAGCTCTATTGCACCTGGGTTGAATAACTGACTGTATGCGGTCTGCAGATCCTGGTCCGCGTAAGTTCAACCAGGGGACGCCACATCCTGTAGGTCGGCACCACGAGCCCTCAGGGCTGTTCTAAATCCCACTATATATTGAAACCTTGGCGCGGGTATCAGGAACCCGGAACCCGGTACCGCAAACGATGACACGCCAGGGAGAAGCGGGTAGGCATGCCTTGGCCACAGTAGCGGAACATGGCAGGTGAGCGTTTCGTATCGTAATTCATCACAGCTGCGGCAGCTCACATGCGTTATCACTTGATGCTAGGACGAGCTTTACCTAGCGCATGCCACGAACAGTGTCGCATCAGCAATACAGTCGGGCACGACCAAGGGCTACCAAGGCTAGTGCTATGTTAGGCTCAAGCTTCAGCATATACGGGAGCGCCACAGAATCTTCTCTCATCACTGCAGCGGCGACAGGGACAGGCACTGTGTTCTTACCGACTTCGAATGCCGGAATGTGCGTATTGATATCAGTTGCATTGTAAGCATAGCACCCCTGCCCGTACTCACGCATTCCGCTTGCATCAGAACGTCAGCCTTTCTGTCTCGTCTATCACTTCGGCAAGATCTTCATTGTTGCTTGTGATGTTGGATGCTCTGGTCTGATACCCGCAGGACGGTGGGTAATTAGGCTGTAAACGATGTACTGCTCAAGTAAGTCTCGTTTTGTTCTAAGCGTCACCTTGTACTCACGACTTGCCATCAGGATCTTCTTAATACCGGACTATACATGCACGTGCATACCCGATGGCTTCACACCTGCCCGACCGGCTTAGTGCAGTAATCTCGACGCCCAATACTGTTTGATCAGGCGGGAATCCTTCGCGCTGGCCCGTCATTAAGCCTTCCTGGAGTCAAACACGTAAGATCGCCTCCCGACGGAATGCCCATGTGAGTATCGATTGTGCCTTCCAGATCATCGATCGCGTATTCTACGCGTTGACTGTTCCATCGAAAGGAATCACTGTGCCGGCTTTCAGGGTCTCGGTCCTATTTCCCTAGAGCTATTCCGGTTGGCGCATTAGCAAGCGTATGAAACCATGTGGAAGAACAGGGATTGGCCTTCTGAGGCGGCTCACTTACGCTTCTCAGGCGGTACGCCCAGATGCACTGGGCTTACTCTTCATGTCCAATTTCTCCAGGCTGCTTATTCTCAGTCGGTCGCAAGGAAAACTGTTACATATAACAGGAGAGAAAAACATGTCGGAACACGCCAATGTGAGTTATCTGCAGGGTTGTGGCTGAGCGCTGAGTACGCACCGACTGACACCTCAGTAGCCCGCAGGACGCCAATCAATGACACCCACACTGGCGAATTGGGCCCGCTGTTGAATCGTATTACGACAGCACGGAGGCACTCTTGCGTAATCGGCGAAGAGAGGGAGCGCTTGGCCAACCCAAGGGAGCAAGACAGATAGGAGGTGGTGTTCCTAGCGAGGTTCGCAGGCGATCATACGCCCACCCCCGCGTCTGTGTTTACGAATGATCTCCACAATCCGGCCTAGGTTCCCTCATGCCCAAATGGCAATCCGGGAAAGTCTAAGCGAACGTGGATAAAACCGTCTCTCTCAGCCGCGACATTCCGTGGTCTTGCCACCCCTCTTGTCCCGCCGCGGTCGATCCTCTCCCACCGCTGTGCCCAGTGAAGAATGCCCGGCGTCGAGCTCCCCAGCGGTCGCGATGAGGCGAACGAGTGGTTGCTGTCCGGTGAGGACACGGACGGCAAGGACTGTAAGAGGGGGAAGCGTGCGGCCGCTACGCCGCTGCCTAAGCTGCAGATCGCCGTGCTGCTGTTCTACCAGTTGGCGGAGCCGATCACGTCGCAGTGCATCTATCCTTTCATCAACCAGGTTCGTTGTGCTCAGATCTGGGCGCAGGTTATGGGTCGCTAACTCAATGCTATATAGCTCATCAGCGAGCTAGACATTACAGGAGGCGACGAGCGGAAGGTCGGGTACTATGCAGGATTGATTGTGCGTTATCTTTCTCACCTGAAAAGTGGGCGAAGCAACAAGGGGTGTGAAGGGAGATGAGCAGGGCTGGATGGAGCGTGGTCCTTTCCCTCTTTCACGCGCCCTGAATCTTGGGAGTGCCATTCCTACGACGTTCTGACCCGTGTTGCGCGAACTTGAACATGACTGACTTACCGCACGCTCGCAGGAGTCGTTGTTCTTCGCGACTGAGGCCATGTTCGTCCTCCACTGGAGCCGCATATCCGACTACGTTGGCCGCAAGCCCGTCATGCTGATCGGCATGGCTGGCATCACGGTTTCGATGATACTTTTCGGTCTGTCCAAGACCTTCCTAGGGCTCGTACTGAGGTATGGCTTCTCCTGTTGCTTAATTGGACTGTGCACTCATCTCGCTCAGTCGCTGTCTTGTGGGGGCACTCAACGGCAATTTAGGTGTCATCAAGAGCATGATGGCTGGTAGGCTATGCCGCTATATGATCATATCGTAGGGTTAACGCATGGTGCACACAGAGTTGACTGACTCCTCCAATATGGCTCAAGGCTTCGCTTTGATGCCAGTTGTTTGGTCCCTTGGTGGAACAATTGGGTGCGTCGTCTCCTAATTGAGAATGTGGTATTTACTCAGATCCTCCAGGCCGCTTATTGGAGGCGTGCTGTCTAAGCCCCATGATCGCTGGCCAGAGACCTTCGCAGACCCAGTTTGGGTCATGTACCCGTACTTCCTCCCGTGTGCTGTCGTGGCAGCATTCGCTGGCTTTGCTTTTCTAGTCACCGCTGTACTATTGAAAGAGGTGCTGCACTTCTCCGGGCTATATGCTACTCTATGCTGACGAATGCATCGCACCAGACCGTCAAGAAGCGTGTCTCTTCCAACCCAAACAGCCCCGTCGACTCCGAAGGCCCCAGCTTCCGTCCCTCCGCCAACGACGCGCCCCTGCCCCTCCGCGCGCTGATGATCTGGCCCATCATGGTCTCCGTCGTCGCCTACGCGCTCCTTGCCATCCTGGACATCGCCTACCGCGCCGTGCAGCCCCTCTTCTTCTCGACGCCCGCCGCGCTCGGCGGCCTCGGCCAGTCGCCCGCGCGCATTGGTGCCCTCCTCGCGGGCTTCGGCTGCGCGAACGGCGTGTTCCAGGCGGTCTTCTTCTCGCGGCTCATCGACCGTTTTGGGCCGCGGCGGCTGTTCTTGCTCGGCATGGGCACCTTTGTGCTGTTGTACACCTTGTTTCCGGTCATCAACTATATCGCGCAGCGGGACGGGCTCACCGTCACGGTGTGGCTGCTCGTCGTCGTTCAGCTTGCTCTGTCAATTACGATCGACATGGCGTACGGTGCGTCGGTCGTAAACTTTGCGTCGAACGGTGCTGATTGTCCTGGGTAGGAGCCGCGTTCATGTACGTGTCCTCGTCGTCACCGAATAAGCAGTCGCTCGGCGCCACCAACGGCCTCGCGCAGCTCGCCGCGTCCACCGTTCGGGCGGTGGGCCCAGCGCTGTCGACCTCGCTCTTCGCCGCGTCCCAGGAGCACCAGTGGCTCGGCGGGCGGGCGGTGTATGTAATCTTGGTGGTGCTCTGCTTGCCCTGCCTCTCATTTTGCAGGAAACTACCGAATCAGCTTTGGAATCGGTAGGTATCATTGGGTCTTATGATGTCGACATGGTGACATAACGGCAGGTTTTAGTATGGACAGGCCTCATGAGTCGGTTTGTATCTCGTCTCTGTAGGAGAAAAAGGGATAAGATATGTTGTGCACGGGTACAGCAAAATGTATTATACTTAGACTTGACCTTCATGCAATGCTATCTCTTTGTACTGACGCACCGAGTCGACGATCGTGTCTCTGAACTTTCTGTACTCGACGCCTAGGGCTTTCTGCGCCGTGACACCGTCGCCCTTCGGCCACACCGGCGGCACCTCTCCTTTGTTCCCCTCCGCCACTGTGTCCTTTGCCCAATCAAACTCCTCGCGCATGATGTCGGCCGCGAGCTGCCAGCTGTACGGCTCGAACGACGCGACCGTGAACCGCGTGTTGCCGGCTTCCGGGCGCAGGAGCGCCTCGACGTGGGCGGCGGGCAGATCGCGACGAGGTCGAACGAGGTCGAACGGCGGTTTCTCCTTCTCGACGAAGTCCCACGCGGCACGCTCCGCGAGCGTTTTGCTGGCGCGGTAGGCGGCGACGGGGCTCCCCGTGCGCCCCTCGTCGTACGTGGCGGGGTTCCGGTGTGCGGCGGTGAACGTGAGGCCGTGCTCCGCCATCCGCGCGGGCGTGATCACGGCGGCGAACGAGGACGTGAGCACGACGCGCTGCACGCTCTTTGCGTCTCTCGCCGCTGCGAGGACGGCCTCGGTGCCTCTGAGCGCGGGCAGGATCACCTCCTGCGCGTTGTCGGTGACATCATACCGCACGGGCTGCGGTCCCCATCAGAACAACGAGCAGTGCAAGTACTTGAGCAGGCATGCCCGCCATCAACGACACAGGGCGCCGACTCACGCTCGCGGTGTGGATGACGGCATCAATCCCTTGCGCGGCCTGGTGGAAACCGTCGGGGCGCGTCAGATCCTCCACGGAGGCAAAATCCAAGGGGCGTGCGCGGGCCATCTCCTCAGTTTTGGCCTGCGACCGCGCCGTGCCGCGCACGCTGAGGCCGCGACGGAGCAGCTTGTCGACGATGTGGGCCCCGATGAACCCGGTCGCTCCTGCGACGAGCACGTACTCACTGCAATACGTTGCGATCAGGTTACCGAGATCAGTCTCATGAACGCGGAGGCCTGGACTCACATTTCACCATGCTGGCCTGGTGGGGTGCAACAACATAAAAGCAAAGCGCCCGGCGTCGCGCTCTTGTGGGCCGAGACCCCCCGATTCGAAATCAAACGCCAAAATCGGGGCGCATCGTCACCATCTATAGAAGGCGCACCACCGCATTCGGAATGTGTTGATGCCAAATTTTCCAATTGATGACGACCTGGAAATACTACAGTAACAGTACGGTGTGTGCTGGGCGTGCTCGCGTCGTGTATGCAATCAAGCTGCGCAGAAAATACAATGATATGAAACAAATGAGATGATGCGTGCCGGGAAACGTGTGGGCCGAGACCGAATTTTCTTGTGATGCCGTAACGAAAGAGTGAAAGGACCGGAAGGGAAACCACTGAGAAAGAAAAAAAGCAAATGAATGCGTGCGCTGGAATGCCAAAAACCGCGCGTGTGTTGGAAACGCCAATCCAACGCTGAGAAGCCAATGGAGAGAGAAATATGGGAGCATAGCTAGCGAGGACACGGCCTCGCGCATAAAAATATCCGACCGTGCGGAGAGAACGGGCGTTATTGCGCTCCGCTGGCATTCGCATGCGTGACGACGACCGCGCCTGCGTCGGTGATGTTGGGGTACGGCTCGGGAATAGGGTCAGCGACCGGGTCTGGGATGGATTCAGACAGCGGGTGCGCGACCGGCGTTGTCCGCCGAGAAGCCTCGTCCCTCGGCCGCGCGCCCGCGAGCGACGAGTGAAGTGCCTCAGGCTCCTTCCCGAGTCTGCCCTTGGCGGGCTCCCCGGATAGGCGACGCCTCCCGCGACGGGCCGCCATCCCCTGCGTCGCTGAACGCCTTCCGCACCTCCCACGCCCGCCCGTCCTTCTCTGAAATCGCGGAGGCTGCGGCTAGGTCGTCGGACCGCTGTCGCAAGCACGCGCTGCTCCGCGAACGCTTCCGCACGTGGGTGTCCGTGAAGACGGCGATATCCACAGTGTTGAATCGCTTCTTCTTCGCCAATGAGGGTGGCACGGGAGGATCCCGCGGACGAAGCTTGGGATGTGTCGGCGAGTAACTGCGGAGCTCGGTTCGGATTATCGGGAGAGGCGGTGGTAGCGTGTTCAGTGTTGCGGGGTACGGCATGAAGGGGGAGGTGATGGCTCGCACAGCTGCGGTGAGCAGGATGTCCGAGTCGAAGTTGCTACTGCCGAGGGCACCGCCGGGAGCAGGGAACGGGTACTCGAACCGCGGTGAGGCATCGAAGGGGGTTCCAATGATGGACGATGGTGAGTGCAGAGAGAGGTTGGCCAGGCTGACGTGCGGCTTGACAGTAGCAATCGTGTGCGAAGGGACCGTCGCTGCCAATGAGTCGGGCTGGAACAGTGGCGATTAAGATAAATGTGCTGTCCGATAACATCAGGCCGCCGTGCTTACCGAGCTGACCGCTCCGACACCGTCGCCCGTCACCACAGAGAGGAGGAACGCATCGTCGAGGTCCGGATCCGGCGTGGGGCTGCTGCTCAGAGCGTCCGCGACATCCGCGACGGCGCATGCATGGCGGACGAGGACATCCTCGTCCGTGTCCAATGAGACGAGCGTCGGCGGCACAGTCGGCATGAAGAGACCCTGGCCCGTGCGGAGGGCGAGCAGACGGGACCCGTGCAGCGTCGCGGCGGCGTTCGCGGTCGTGGCCGACAGAGTGGGGACGCGGGACGGCGGCGAGGCGAGAGGTGGGAGAGGGTGCCTTGGCTGAGCTTGACGTCGAGCAGGTCTTTCAAAGACCCACGGTGGAGTGCTCGTGCTACATATTTCACCCAGAACCTTCCGCGCGCAGCTGTCCGGGGTCCTCAGAGTTACAGCCGGTTGATGCCGGCGGTAATCTCATTAGATGGTGGAGCCCGGACACCATACACAGCGCCAGCTCGTCGTGGGCCGTGGCTGCCCGCAGCTGGTTGCCCGATGTATATCCGAGGCAGCTAGTAATGGCCATGCGTATGGTCCCTCCGCGTCGCCCCATCGCGTAACGAATAAATCCTGCTCGCTACTTCTGACAACATGTCGATATGCAAAATCACGGAGCTATATGCCTTTATTCCTTTAACCACGTCTTCCAACCGTGTTCTCAGTGATGGATGCCTGCTCAGATGACCTCGCCTGCATCCGTTCCCATTCCACGGTCCGGTCGCGTCCTCCCGCACACGCTCTAAAAGGCCGTCGACGTCCTCGACGATGTGCACCCCCGCCCCCAGCTTCCGGCCTCCTCGTCATCTCTCGTCATGGCTGCGCTCTCTCCCCATCAAAGCCGCGCTCGGCAAGACCGCGTTCATCACGGGCGCCGGCCAGGGCATCGGACGCGCCCTCGCCCTGCGCCTCGCACGCGACGGCCACGATATCTCCATCGCGGAAATCCCGTCGGCGAAGGAGCGGGTAGCAGAAGTCGTGAACGAGATCGAGTCGTACGGAAGAAAGGCTATCTCTGTCGTCGCCGGTATGTCGTACCCTCGCACAACCTTCGCCGACCCTGACGGACCCTTGTTCTGTCTTTCGTCAGACGCACGGGACCCGAAGCAGCTGTATGCGGCCATAGACGAGACGGTGGACAGGCTTGGGCCCAACCTGTTTGTCAGCGTGGCGAACGCCGGCGTCACGCAAGTCAAGCCTCTGCTTGAATGCACCCCTGAGTGAGTGCACTTCTTAAAGTTCAATTGGCACGCATTCTTCGACGTCCCTGCGGCCCTGCATGGAGTTCGCGTATGCGGGTACCGTGACCGGCGGATTGTCCAACATCCGCGAATCCTGGGAACAGTGCCCGCGAGCGGCAAGGATCAGGCAATGCCAAGGCAGCAGGTCCGACACTGGTTCGACGGAAATGCATCAATGCATGGACACCATGTTTTTGTACGCGTGTTCGTGATGTTGTCCTATCAAGGCGCATACAGGCAGTCGATGCGATTCCCCGCCACATATAGCCCCCGGATTAACCTTCGTCTTATTAACCCATCGATCCCAGGTTCATGGAAAACGAAGTCCGTCTGAACCTCCTCGGGCTCATGAACACGCACATCGCCGCCGCGCGGCAGATGGTCAAGCAGGGCTCCGGCGGCAGGATCATCGGCGCAGGGTCCATCGCTTCCTACCGCACAGCAGGCACGCCCCCTTCCCTCCCTCCTCGTGCCCCGTGATGGGCTGATAGAGCTCACGCCCACGTGTCCGTTCGCGCAGAGAACCTGGGGCCGTACGGCGCGACGAAGTTCGCCGTCCGCGGCTTTACGGAGGCGGCCGCGAAGGAGTGGGCGCAGTACGGCATCCGCGTGAACGGTGAGCGTGCGTCAGTGTTGGCGGAGGGACAGCAGAGCTGAATGGGACTGTGGCGGGCGGCAGCGTACGGCCCTGGGATCGTGGACACGCCGATGTGGGATCACATTGATCGCGAACTCGCGCGCATCGTGCGTGCTGCGTTTTATTTCAAACGCTCTCCCCGGGGTGGCTGACCGCGGTGGGCAGGAAAACATCAGCATCGGCGCCGCGAAGGACATCCGCGTGAAGCGCGACATCAAGCTCGGCCGGATACAGCAGCCCGAGGACGTCGCGAAGCTCGTCGCGTTCTTGGTCTCGGACGAGGGCGAGTACATCACGGGCCAGACGATCAAGACGTGCGGCGGCGCGTCCTCTGAACACCGCAGCCACTCCGGTGCTCGCTGCTCACATCAACTGTGAGGATGGCACCCAGAAGGCGTGTCTGGAATACTGGATAGTGTCAACTCTAGAGTCATTAGACTTCGATATCTCATTTGGGCAGAACTCTACGGATGTACAATACCATGCGGGGAACACGACTTGGGCTAGATTGGCCGTCGGTTAACGATCAGCCGTCGGTCAGCGAGAAGTGTGCGACGCAAGGTTCTCAAGAACATTCAGTAGTATGTTTGTAGTGCTGGTTATCATATCTGCCGAATGTTTCGAAGCTATGTTTCTCATGGGGCAAGGGACCCACATCATGAACGACATGCGGTGCAACACACTTAGGTAGGCAATCAAACCATGTTACAAAACGCTTTCTAACACTGTGTAATACACTTCCTAGATCTCATATTGTTCATGGTATTGAGTTTGGAGCACCGGCGGTTCTCCTCAGTCAATATTCCCACGATAGCGCCACAAAGCCTTTGCCGTTAAGGGTATGTGGTTTCCACGATTGTAATTGGCTTTTACGGCAGCTTCAACGTCTCTTGCTGCTATCATATCGTATCAATGTGTATAGCTGTGAGTTGAGTTGTGCTCGCAGAGAAGGCCACTGAACATATCAACAACAGGTGCCGACCGTCTAGTTCCCGCTGCATCTCCCTTACCATCACCGCTCAGCCGACCCTGTGGCACAACCAACGTGGTCTTGACGACGACTTTCCAGATTCCGAAGCCGACATTGACCGACGCTGTATCCATGTCTTTGCATCGGAGACATGACGCATACGACCGCAGCGGCTCTCCATTACAGCTGTCCATGGATCCGCTCTCTTATCTGTATGCGCCATTCAGTGCGTAGAGTTCCCTGAAGCGACATCAGCCAGGGCCGCTGATATCTCTCGGAGCCGAGTCCCTGTGATGCTCCTGCTGAACGTTAACTCGACGGAGATAGACCCGACGAAGCTTACTCTCTTGGGTATATATGAAGCGGAGAGCGTCACCCTTGCAGACCCCGCCGCCCTCTTTAGCGTCCCCTAGACGAACGACGATGTCAAAGCCCTTTCCACCGCCGTACCTGCGCCTCTCGGCATGGGCGCTGGAACCGGCCCCGTCTACGTTCGCGCCCAGCAACAAATGGTCTAACAGGGACATGGACCCGGTCGCCCCCGCCGACCGGACGTGGTCGACGTACAACTACGTTGCGTACTGGCTCTCGGACGCACTAAATCCCGCGAACTGGGAACTTGCGTCCAGCATGCTTGCCATTGGTCTATCCTGGTAAGCCTGCTTCTTCAATGCAGCGCAATCCACCCGGACTCACATGCACCAAGGCGGCAGGCTCTGCCCATCGTCGCCCTTGCGCACCTTATTATTGCCGTCGTCATGGTGCTGAACGGCACCATCGGCGCGCGGCTGCACGTTGGCTTTCCCGTCCTCAACCGCTCATCCTTTGGCTTCTGGTTCAGCTACTTCAGCGTGATCAGCCGAGTGGTCCTGTCTATGTTCTGGTTTGGTATTCAGACGTACATGGGGTCCGAATGCGTATACCAGGCGAGCTATACAAGTTCGCACTGAAGAAGCGCAGGCACTCACTCTGGCACCAGATGCTCAAGGCTATTTGGCCAAGTATTCAACATTTGCCGAATCATCTGCCGGACGGGGCCAATATCACAAGCTCAGGTCAGGACGCGCTAGTCCTCGCTGTCACGTATGCTGAAGATCTACGGCAGGCATGCTTTGTTATTTCCTGTATTGGCTGATCCAGGTATAAGTACCTTTACATTGACCGTATTGGCTGCCATTTTCGGCTCACGCCCGTCAGTTTCCGTTTTTGCTGGTCTCGCCACAACAGATCCGCTGGCTCTTTCTGGCGAAGGCCATGCTCGTGCCTCCTGTATGGCTGGCCATGTTGATCTGGGCCGTCGTCAAAGTGCCTACGTCCCAAGGCTTCTTCGCACAACGCTCCGCGTTGTCCGGAAGCGCGCTCTCTTGGGCGTGGCTGAGTTCTATGAACAGCGCACTAGGCAACTACGCCACCTTGGCCGTCAATATCCCCGACTTTACAGTGAGTATATATTACTTACAACGCTTGGTGTTCACATACTTACGTATACATGCTATGTGTTGTCCAGAGATATTCAAAGAACGAAAGAGCGTAAGCTACACGATGCCTTCAATGGCATGACAAGTACAGTTCTAACTTCGTCGCTGCAGCCAGTACATCCAACTTCTCATCATCCCAGTCGCATTCACGCTGACGAGCTTCGTCGGCACGACCGTCACTTCTGCCGGGACCGCTCTGTACGGCGAAGTCCTGTGGGACCCCCTCAAGCTCATAGACAGATGGGACAACCGCGCGGCGGCTTTTTTCGCCTCGTTCGCATTTATGTTCGCCGTCCTCGGCACCAACATCTCCGCGAACTCGCTGTCTGCCGCCAACGACATGACGGTCCTGTTCCCGCGGTACATCAACATCCGTCGCGGCCAGGTCATCATCTCGATCTTGGCGGGATGGGCCCTCTGCCCATGGGAGGTACTGGCAAGGTGAGCGCGGATGCTTATTTGACGCACACTTCGTACCATTTTCTTACCACACGGCGGGCTCAGTGCGCAAGGCTTCCTGAGTTTTATGAGCGGTTACACCGTCTTCTTGGGGCCATTCGCGGGAATCATGGTCACTGACGTGAGTACATCCAGTTGCAGTATCTATGTTCTATATTGATTCATTGACCTATTAGTATTGGCTGCTCCACCGTGGCCGTGTGGACGTTCCTGCGATGTACCGGCCTCACGGGCGTTATCGCTACATCCATGGTTTTGTGAGCCCTTCATGCCTCTATCATCTGGAGGGATCCGCCAATGACTTGGCGTACACGACAATTTAGAACTGGCGAGCCGTCCTGGCCGTCCTGGCCTCAGTCGGGCCCACGTTCCCTGGTCTGATCAACTCCATCAATCCGAAGATTCTAGTGGGCGACGCCACGCACCTGTTCGACATTGCCTGGTTGTTCGGCGTAAGTGGAGGATATGCGGTGATACTGTTGTCGAAGAGCTGACCGCGGCACAGTTTTTTGTGGCGTCGGCGGTGTACTACGTCGCGTCCGTTGCCGTTCCTGCTGAGGAGACGTGCCTCGATCGGGCTGTACTTCCGGATGACGCCCTCGGAGAATTCGAGGATAGACAACCAGAGGATCCCGAGAAGGGTTCGGTCGACGAAGACAAACACTCCGAGCTGCAGCGTGCGTAGTCTACGTGTGACTACTCTCAGGTTCGAATTTTTGGAGGGGCTCTCAGGTCGGCGAGGCTGGGTATCTCGTCGCGCGAGGAGAAATATCACAAACAGTACAATATGTATATGACATGTAAAAGTACACTGATACCAGAAGATCCAGTTCCAACCACTGGCATGTCCAAGGATATACCGCGTCCCAGGGAAGTTATTATACACAACCATAAATCGAACACAAGGACCATTGCGCGACCGCAACGGATGAACCACAATTATAACATGTACAGCAATGGGAGAAGTTTTGGGGAAGACAAATCATTTGTACACTGGTCGCCACGAGTTGTCCCTGACATGAAAGGGTCGCCAAGGGTAAGGGGAAAGGAAGTGCGAAACCGAGGTTGCACCAGAAACATAAAACCTACAAGCTTTCTCTGAATCGACTCTCAGCTGGAGCGGGACCAGCGCTGTTCGCTTCGTGAGGGGTGGGTCGTCGACGTCTGCCCCAACGGCAACAGGGTCGTCCAGGGGCACATGCGGCTCACGGCCCTCGGGGGCCTTCTCTTGCTGACGGAGACTGGGCTTGCGGATGACGTTGGCTGCCAGCCCGCTTGCGGCGCCTTCCTCATGACCATAGCCGTTTCCGCTGCCATTTCCGCTTCCGTACTTCTTTGTCGACCTGCAGAACGTCCGACAGAATGGTTAGCGCTTGGTCTCGCGCATCTCGCCCCCGAACCGCGAATGATGACTTACAGGATACCCTGCGTTGTTTGCGTGATGCTCATACTGAGGTAAGTCTTCTTCGCCATCAGTGTCGGGCTGTCTGCCGCGGGCTGGGTGGTAAGCATCGCCGTCTTCCTGGTCCCGCTCCTCCTCGACGCTGGAGCCTTCTTCCTCCGAGTCATCGCCTTCGTCTTCGCTGATGTATCCGACTGAGCGCACGGCAGCAGCGACGGGTCCGCTGCGCTCCATGCTCTCGCTCGCGACGAGGTAGCGGGCACACAGCATTCGGATGTCGTTCCACCATTCCAACATGTCGTCGTGTGAGCGCCCGCGGAAGGTCCAGGCGGGGCCTTGGCCCTTGCGCCCAGTGATTGAGCCCGCCAGGCTGCGCAGCGACCCAGTCTTGACGGTTCCCGTCCCGTCCTTGCGACCTTCGATGTGAAACTTGTGCGACGCGGCGGAGGGTGCGCTGGGAGGACCCAGCGTGCACATCGGCAGGAACAGGCTGAAGGTGGGGCGGTCTGCCTGGGCGGGGTCGCTCGAGGTGTATTCGTGGAGGAAGCCGGCGGGGGTAAGGACGTAGTATCCCTCGCGGTAGCTCCGCGTATACCGTTTCTTGCGCTCGAGAAGGCCGGTGTGGACAGGAAGCACGCTCGGGTCTTCCTTGCTTGGGTAGTGGATGTTCTCGGGATCACGAAGAGGCGTTTCCTGGGTCGATGAGGTGGTCTTCGCGGGCAGCAAACGCGATCCACTCGCGGTCAGGGGCGAGCGACGACATAGACCGCTCGAGTGCCTTCCAGATGTCCTGGATGCCGGAGTCCATGCGCGAACGCCATTCTTCGTACGTCGCCCAGGCCGATTGAAGAGCTTGGATTAGCGAGGCCTCGAACAGAGCGGAGAGGACTGGGTGAGCAGCAGCGACTTCTGGAGGGCATTCTCGGTGTGCACTTGTTTTACCAGCTGGCGGAACACCATCTGATTCGCCACGTAGGGGTCGCTCTTCGCAGTTACGCTCATCGGTGTGTTCTTCAGTATAGAGATGTTCGTGCCCAGGTCGCCAATGAGCTTGGTCGATAGTTCGCGCTCTTTCGCGACGGCAGTCGCAAGCTTGCCGGTGTCATTCTGGATGTTCTTGATATGCGCCTTGATTTCGATTCTAAGCTTCTGCAAGTGTTGCACTATGGAGCCGTCAATGGTGCGACCGAGATTTGCGTGTTGGTCTGCAATGGCACGGGTTTTGTCGCGGATATGGTAATAAACGTCCTAGTACAGCAAGGCATACTGAGTGTACCGTGATGGCTGCGCTATTTGTAGTACTCACCTGCAGACCTCCTTCACCAAGGAACTGGTTGCCGGACCGAAATGGCACCTGTATAACGGCTCCAAGCTTGGTCATTTCTCTCGCTATGTTGTTCTCGATGTCTGCCAACCCCTGACAAGAAAGTTCGCTCAGGCCCGCTATTCTTCAGTACGACCGTCGCTTGAGCTACTTACCTCAAAATATGCAATGAGCTGTTTGACAATGACCTTCCAGGCGGTGAATCTCTCGATGAGAATATCGGAGGGGCGTAAGTCATGAGGAGCCGTGTTCTTCTTGATCAAGGACTGCTGTCGCGAGACAGCCGAACCATGTCTACTGCTCGCGCGAGACGTCGCCCGCGAGAGGGAAACAGAGTCGTTCATCATGGTCTCCGGGTGGTATACGGATCGTGAACGTCGTGAGAGAGGTTGTCGTAGGTGTAAAAACGTGGAGGAGCGTGTAGATTGAAGGAAAGGGATATTTATTCGGACATTCAACCTCGAAAGCGGACTCAGACGCGTTCAACGGCCTGACGTCATTTAGCGCTTTGACACTGTGCTTTTACGTAACGCCCTCGCTGTGCAGTCTCGGTTTGAAATTGATGCGCTTGATGCGCTCTGCGTGCTGGTCTTCGACGATGGCGCCTACATACCATACCTTGACCGTAAGCCTCATCTGTTCTGCTTACCACTCGAACTCTTCTTCCACTGGGGCGACCTTGGCTCAAATCACGGGTGCAGCGGCAACCATGGAATACTTTAGATTCTTCGCTTTCGAGCTGCCGAAAACGCAGCTAGGGGATGGCTCTCGTCTCTCATACCTTCATCTCTCAACCTGAAAATCAAAACTACAGGATGTTGTAATACACGCGAACGTGGATTGGAGACAAGATGCTAATGTGAGCAGGGGCTAAAGGTACATTATATGTGAAGGGCCTTGCCTCTCGCTGGGAAAGCGGCTGACGTTTATCGAGCACAGTCCAGATTGTCATACCGTCCTCCTCAATGTTGTTAACTATCCCGCTGAAGAGGCTTGCAAGCACGCTCCTCCTCTCTTGCACTTCAGGCACTCTCATCTCTTGTCCTTCACTGGTCCTTTCCCCCAAGATGTCTGGTGCACCATCGAGCTCACCCTCTGCGCGTGCTTCGCGCGTGCATTTCCCAGAAGGCCTCATCATGGAAACTTCAGATGACACTCAAGAACAGCACCACAACCCAGTCGAGTCGGCTACATCTTCCAGCTTTCCTTCCAAGGTCTCGATTCCTGTCTGCAGCTGGGGGGACAACGGGTTGGGACTTCCCTGACAGTCCGCGGCCTCCAGAACCTTCAGCCACCAGTGGTAGAGGGCTAGCTCCTGATGTGGACTCTAGTCGCCGGAGCTCCGACAGCAGTGCATGTACCTGGGTAGATGCAGTCCCAACACCCACTCTGGGGACCCCCAAAGCCCACCGAACTCCTCTGTCATCCTACAAGCATCCTTATGAGATACAATCCCCACGAACGGCTGTCACTCCAAGATCCAGTCTGTCCAGATTCGAGGGCGCACGATATACCCAGGATGAAGACTATGACGGCTACGAGGACAGCCAATATGCCAATGGTGATACGCATGACCTGGAACAGGCCCTCGCGAGTACTGCCCAACTGTCCCATCGAAGGCGTGGCTACCTGTCGGGTTTGATTGACTTGTACAATGTGGCTGACGATGACGACAAACGCACCTACGAGACCAGGAGACGTGATTCCATTATACAAGCGTCACGCCGCCAATCGAAGGCGGAGAGCTCGCTGTCTTACGATGCCTGGGAGCTGCCATACAACGAAGATCTGGGAAAACCCGATTCAGACGAGGTCGACGATCTCGAGAAGGACGCTCGCCGCCAGTTGACGTACAAGGAACGGATGAAGGAACGGCGCCGCATTCGCATTGAGTATAATATATGCAGTAAGCACTTATTTAATCGCATTGTCAGAGCCATACTCACAAGATATGGCAGCAACTGAGACTCGCCAAGAATTCCTCATGACCTTCGCACGAGCGCAACTCGTGTTTGGAGCACCGTCGCACCGTATGGAATCTCAGTTGACCTCAGCCGCACGGATCCTCGAAGTGGACGCTGAATTCACTCACATGCCGGGCCTCATCATCGCGTCTTTCGGCGACGAGGAAACCAAAAGCTCGCAGATGCATTTTGCGAAATGTAGCGGCCATCTTTCCTTGGGCAATCTGCACCACCTCCACCGTATCTATAAGGCCGTCGTCCACGACGAGCTCAGTGCGAAGCAGGCCACAGAAGAGCTGAACGCGATGCTGAGCTGCGGACCAATGCTCCGGACCCCGGTTCGATTGTTCCTCGCATTCTGGATAGCGGCCCTCATTTGCCCCATCGCCTTCGGCGGGTCTTTCGTCGACATGTTTGTGGCAGGGCTCTGCTCGCTCTTCCTCGCCTGCGTACAAACGTACATCGCGTCCAGACGAAGTGTCATATATGCCAATGTCTACGAGTAAGTGGTCTGACGCTGCGTCAAATCTACACCCTCCTGACAATTTCACAGGATCCTATCGGCTATCGTGGTCTCTTTCGTTGCTCGGGGACTGAGCACAATCCGCACGCAGATGTTCTGCTATGCCTCAATCTCATCATCGGCGGTTGTTATGATTCTTCCAGGCTACCTTATTCGTAAGAATAACAACGCACTTTCCAAACGCATCCCCTGACTTTGACGCAGTGACTAGCTCCCTGGATCTAGCGTCCAAGAACATTCTGTGCGGTTCGATCAAGCTGGTCTACGCCCTTATCTATACGCTCTTCCTTGGATTCGCTCTGCAATTCGGGTCCGATCTCTTCCTCCTTTTCGACCACACCGCCCGCAGTGAACTCGACACTTTGGCGGCCCGCGCCGCCGCTGCCATCACTGTCACGGGCACCTACATCGCAGACCCCAGTGCGATCCTTCCGCAGAAGCTCGCCCGTGCCGGTTCGTTCACCTTCACGCCCTTCACGCCCGTGATTCGCGAGAACATCCTGGCCGGCTGCTACCGCCCGCCGTCTTTCCCGTGGTACCTGCAGCCTTTCCCGTGGTGGACGCAGTTCATCCTGGTCCCGATATTCGCCACGCTCTCGTCGTTCAACAACGAACAGCCCGTCGCCTGGGACCTCGTCGTCATGGTCGTCATCGCGTGCATCGCCTACGCGGCCAACAAGGTCGCGGACCACTTCATCTTCAACCGGTCGGACGTCGTGTCTGCGATTGGCGCGTTTGTGGTGGGCTTCTTGGGCAACGTCTACTCGCGCAAGATGGGTGGTACCGCTTTCACGTCGATGGTCACCGGAGTGCTGTTCTTGGTTCCGGTAAGCATCGCCTCCTCTTCAGATGAATCGCCGCATCTCATGAATCGTGCCATCCAACGTAGTCCGGTCTGTCCGAAGCAGGTGGTATCACTGCGCAGAGTAGCGCCCCACAGATTGGTGCCGCCATGGTCACAGTAACGATCGGTATTACCGTCGGCCTGTTTGTGTCACAGGCACTGGTCTATCTCTTTGGCAGTCGCAAAAATGCCGCCATGTTCTCGTTCTGAGGAAGCGGGTCAAGCTACCGAGAGCATTGCATTTATCCACAGCCTGGCAACCTCTAATGTACAATGATGAAGCATGCAGTTTTTTTGACTACCAACGAAAGCACGATGTACGAGAGCATGAGAACGGCGGACGGTCGCAGTGGCACAGAATCCACTAAGCAAAACTGGATAAATACGTGAGAGATCAAAGGGTGTGTGTATGGTGCGATCAACTCGAGGTCGGTGATACAACCGACGAGCCCTGCATCCGACTCCCGCTTTCGTGGAAGCTGGTGTACCCACTCGATCGATACACCATACCGGTCCCCGTGCGGGGCAGCGGACGCGCACCACTCGGTGTTTGCCTATGCCGCAATGTTGGGGGCGCCCCGGGGGTAGCACGCCAGACGACAGAGAGTTGGATGTCGTATGGACACGCGGGGTAAACATCGAGGGCGTCCGCATCTCAGACTGCGGGTTTGAGAACGTGCGCGCTCGTTGCTGCAGAGGTGGAGATCTCATCGGCGAGGCGAAGCTCGCGAAGTCGGAGGTGTGCTGAGAGAAAGAGCGTGTTGGTGTCTTGAGGCTAGCCGTGGAGCGAGCTTGCAGAAGGTGAAGGGGGCGGTGACCGCTGGAGCTTGAGGATGAGGGCACCGAGGTGGACGACGAATTCTGCGAATAGCTGGAGGCGGCGGATGAGGCAGCCGCGCTCGATGTCGTCGATGCGGTGGAATCCGCTCTATTCCTAAGTGCAGGGGCAGACGCGATATTAGGTGTCGAAGCCTTGCGCACTATACGTGAATATGTCGATGAAGTGAGGGATGTCGCCGTGCCCACTGACGTTGCACTGGCGGAGGAGTCAGCGCGGCTCCCTTGTCGGCGAGGCCTCAAGAATGAGCGACAGCGTGCTAGGATGTGTCTCTTCCGATACACTCGACACAGGAGATGGTGACAGCGCTGCACGGCCGATGGACGCAGTAGCCCCCGAGTCTACTTCGTGAACTGGAAGCCTTGACAAGATTGAGGTGGGTGAGACTAAACGCGGCTGTTCAGCTCGCGCAGGCATGCGCGGGCCCGATGCGGCAGTAGATACTGCCCTCCCTCTTGGGATACGCAGTCCCGACCCAGGAGTTGCAGGTGTCATTGATGACTTCGCGGGGAACGATATGGACGCCGAACGAATGTTCGAATACGAAGTGGACTTGTGCGATAGCCCTAGCGAGGGAGATGCCAAGCGGCTTGCGGAAGGTCCAAGCTGAGGAAGAAGGGCGTGAGCTTGGGGAAGTGACTGAAACTGCACGCTTCCGCTCGGTGATCGTCGAAATGAGACGACGAGTTAGGGCGGAGGGTGCGTCCTCATCTTCACTGCATACATGGCATGCATTAAGCACAGCATATACTTGTTAAATGCTGTCGGGGCTCACCTATCACTCCATCCGAGACCTGTTGTCAAGCCCATCCCGGCTTTGAGCAGTCGCCCATCGCGATGCCTTACACGCCGCCGTGCAGTATCTCGTGGATCTCGCTGTAGACCTGACTTGGTCGTATTAGAGCCCACTGCGGTCCAATCAATAAACGCATATTAAGCTTGAACGACGCACACGCACCAGTGGCGAGGGCTGAGGACACTCGCGGAACGATTCACGTCATCGTCCTCTTCGTCTACAGAATAAATAGAATGTGAAGGGGTGGACTGCGGAAGTAATTTGGAACGTGGCGAGAGTAGACCATCTCGAAACATGAGATGCCTAGGATGAATGAGCACGAATAATCTTGGAGATATGTGAACCGGTGGAACTCACGGTAGTGGCGTATGAATGTCTATGCTCGAGTCCGACTCACTTCCGCCACCTTCGTCCAAGTCGGAATCATCATCCAGCAGCGAGCTGTAGATTGACTCCAACGACCGATCCGCAAGGTCCTTCAGCCCGCCTTTCGGGCTGGTCTTCACTGAGCCACTCGCACGAAAGCTTGGAGACGCGGGTGTTGCCGCCGAGGACCTCTTTCGTGGACGTGGGGTATTAGCGAGGATAGTACTGATATCTGGGCTGTCAGGTCTCCTCGGTGGCGACAGCGGGGTACTTGCAGGCTTCATTTCGGCTGAGGCACGTCCAGAGAGTCGCAAGGAGCTCTTCCAAGGCAAAGTGGGCGAGTCCCGGCGGGACGGTTCCTTCAGCTTGCTTATAGACCGCTTCCTGACAGTGCCGAAGAGTGCGCTGGCGAGCTTGGGGCTCTGAGGGTCAAGTGAGAAATCGTTGACCATCTCGATGACCTGTTCGGTGTCGTCCTCGTCGAGAGACATCATGGTATCGGCCTTGAACATTTCGGGAGAGCGTGAAGCAAGTGTGAAGGTGCAAGGTTGAAAGAGAGCCACGAGTTGATGATGACACCGCTTGTAAGGAAAAAGCTGTTAAGGAACGGACAAGGCAGATCCCGGGTCAAAGTCCGTCTTCACGTTCTTTGACAAGGCCGCCGCCACGACCAGCCGGGCGGTGCTGCCTGAGAGAATGCAAGAATGGGAGAAGGGAAAGAAGGAGCTGCTCGCAGTCGAGGAAGAGTGTACTCATCAAATAGGCGGCGGTGAGCTGTGACAGCGTTGTTACGAACGATGATACTGCATCAACATTCCCCAGAATAATGAGAAGACATCACGGTGCGAAACAAGCCGTCAGATGGGGAACATGTGTGTACGAAGATGACCGGAAGAGACAGAATCGCGGAGGCTACACCAAACTTCAATTGCAAGACATAAACGGCGCCTAACCTTGCACGATGGAACAGTTCTGATGGCTTTGAGACTCGTACATACTACCCGTGCTCCGTCGAATGCCTTCTGGATAATCATACAAAGTCTCTACACATCAAGCAGGGGAACAAATCAACTGCTGAGGCAGCGGAGATTCGAACCTGTACACCCTTTCCAGCTTCCACCCCGACTCCTTGAGCAGACTGATGAATTGCCCAAGAGTACGTTCCTGGCAGTTCAACATGCCCATCATCTACAACGTAAGCTGTCAGCTATACATGTCAAAGTTGTTGTCGGGACGATGCTCACAAGCATGTCCACGCCATACGTAAATCCGATCACAGAGTCGGGGTAGGGTAGAAGAGGCTCTGGCGCGGCTTTCTTCGCAGATCCGGGGATGCTGTCGCCGTCGCCGGTCTCTCGACAGAGGTGATCCAAGATATGATCGAGCAGAACAAGCTTCGTGTCCGGTTGAGCCGCCTCTCGGAGGTTCCGAAGGAACTTCAAGCAGTACTTGTCGGACCAATTGTGAGTTATGTACCGCAGCAGGAAGACCGACGCGTTTGTGACGAGTTGCTTCTCAAAGAAATCATACACTGATTCCACTCGTTAGTGCAAAAGTTCTGCGCATTATCTGCTATATATTTACCTTGCAACTCAACAGATCCATCCTGTATAGGCTGGGACATATGAACCTTCCAGAGCTGCGTAATGGAGCTACTGTCAACGAACGGTAGCAACAGTGTGGGATGCGTAGACTGACTTGCTCCGCTTGTTTGATGATAGCTGGCCTATCTTGAACTACGTATCGAAGGTGCTTATGGGTTTTGGCTAAAGCCATAGTTAGGTTCCCAACGCCTCCTGCGACGTCAACTACAACGCTGTCTGCAGGGAGCGAAGCCCAGTCGAAGCCTGTCAATGGAGTGAGGATGGAGTCAATGTTATTAGTCAACAGATCAATCGAAACGTGAGTTACCCTTCGAGACTTGTCCTTCCGAGGAGTAATCTGTCGTGGCCTTCATTCCGTGTTGAAGCTTCTTAAGGCTTAGCACATTCTCCGGTTGCTCAAGCCATTGGAACATCGTAAGATCTGTGAGGAGGCCCCGTTGTGCCGGAGAATGGAAAGGTTCCTGAGACCACCCTGTTACTGGATCAAAGGTGTTGTCAACGAGGCAAGAGGCTGCCTTCGTCAATTCGTTGCCACTGAAAGGTTCGAGATGAGACACCCTTTCGTCGACCATGTTTACTTGAAAGCGCGCACCAGAACGATAGCATGGCGGCACTGCCATTCGTGCCATCCCATCGATCCAGTGGCCTACAGCCATCGTCAGGACCCGCAACATTTTGCACTGCAGTATACGTACTTGGCTTGCATTTCTTCGACGGACTTCCCGGTACAGAGTACCGAAGAAAGCCTGCTGTTCTTGAACACATCTGGCTGCACTTCTTGGAAAATATGTCTGGTGGCCAACCATCTCAGGTTCCTTCCTGTAGGTAACGCATCGTGAGTTATATATATTAGGTTGAGCTTGAGATCCGAGCCCACCAAGTTTGACGGGCTCCATCTTGTTCTTAGCCGCGATAGCTTCGACGTGCATGCCCTAAGCGTGAATTAGTTAGCACCAGCGACGGGTAGACCTGGCTTACTTCAGACCCATACTCCCGTAGGATATCAGGGACATAGCCTGCTTCGACCACACTGAGCGCCGCACTGAAGTAGCTCTGACACACAAGTCCCGTTCAGCACCTGATACGACGGCACACAGCGTGCAATACAAAACATACCCAGAGTCCCATCCCAAGCATGTACGGCTGAGGTTGAGAGAGTGTCGCGATTAGCTGATATGCCGCCGCAATGATCGGCGCAGCTTGCGACGCAAACTCATTCTGAATCGTATCTGTCTCCGTACTGCAAAGGGTTTCATGGGTAGGGTAGGTTGCTCCACGCGCGGCGCAGCCATCCTGGATGTCCTTCACGCCGGCCGCGATGATTTGCACGAGAGCTTCGAGAGTCGACATGGTGGTGGATCAGTACACTTATCGATGTGACCTATAAGACAAGTACAGAGACTCAGGTACACGCATGGGCGTGTGATGTGAAACATTGAACTGAGCCGGTATAAAGCAGGGAGTCATTTTGAAGCGTAACATCGGTGTATACGAAAGGACCTCCAGAAAGGAATTCAGCTTCTGCCCTGTAGCAGAAAAGTGGAGGTGAAAAGAATGATAGTGGTAATGAGCGACGTGCTGTGAGGTGAAGCAAGACCAGCGCTGACGGTGCGGTGAAGGGCCGGGCGAACCTTGGGAATGGCGCCGGGCGCGTCAAGCGCATCAGTTGAGGCCTCGGCGATCGCCGTACGTACGCTAGCATCAGGGACGCTTACCATATATAGCTTGCACCTCCCTCTCATGATCACCTTGTAACATGTAAGTTCCGCGGTTCGCGCCACGTGCTCGCGAGCTTTGAGGTTTGTCCTTGAGGCAACCTGTGAGGTGAAGCTGGAAACTGGTAGTGACTTTGGTGACTGTTGACAGCGATAGAGCATGCATGGCTCACGGCGCGGACCAACGGTGAGTTGAGGGTTGGGTGACTTTGGCCACGTTGGTATTTCGCATTCGCCAGCGATGAGACCGCTGACAAGCAAGGCAATGATCACCTTGTATTATTCACGAAGACCACCATAATCCAAAGGCCTATTCGTCAGTTGAACATTTTGAGAAACCCACAGGAACCGTCAACCGACGGCGGGGTTTATTGGTAAACTGCGGAATGATATTCGCGGGACCAACGCCCCTCTATCACCAGTTGAGACGCATCGGAACAACGGTCAGCGTGCTCAGGTGCACCTGTGACCACCGCGCCTGCGCGGTACCCAGTCGCACTGGCGGCCGACTCCATAACGGGGGCCTTTCATACTCTCTATGTGAGCAAGTCCATCAGGAAAGGTAAATATTGAGCGAACAATACCCTACGACGCGTCATGGCTAGGAACGCGCTGCGCGCGTCAGGTCTCTTCCCTGTTTCTTATAAACGAACGGACGAGCAGCTTTTGGTTGCGTTGATCTCTCCAGGCCGACCAACGGTAACAGCTCGAGGACTGCCGACATCCCACTCATGTTACTCGCAACGCTGACTGGCCTCCTGGGACTTTGCACAGCCTCAGGTGCTACAGTCTCGAGTGCTGGGAAATATGTGAGTCCCGACACTGAAAGCAGGTTCGCAGCTGATCAGTGTCATTGAGCCCTTCGATGTCACCACAATTTCCGCTCCAGATGGATCTATCACCGCGAAATTCGTGTCCTTCGGAGCAACTTTGACAGAACTTTGGGTGAAGGACAAGTTTGGCCATGCGCGCGATATTATTCTCGGCTACGACGACAATGTATGAGAGTATCGCATTCACAACCTGTTCAGACTAACGAGCTCTCTTAGTCGAAGCTGCTCACTGACCCAGCTCATCCCGTATTCAACCCGATCGTCGGCAGATACGCCAACCGTATCAAGAATGGTGAACTATACGCAGTATGAAATTCCTATCAAATTTCAGCTCATCTCTTGTCACAGGCACCTTCTCCATCCCAATCACCAAAGACCCTCAACCGCCTGGCCCTGGTGTATTTGAACTCCCCAAGAGCGATCCAGATGGTCAGTTACTCATGCTAGCGGGGAGTACTTTGCGCTGATTTTTGGGTTTAGGCTTGGATACACTGCACGGAGGCGTGCTCGGCTGGGACCGTCGTAACTGGACTATTGCTTCGAGGTCTCTTACCAGTGTTGTGTACCATCATCTCGATGCGGCGGACGAGGGCTTCCCGGGCAATGTGTCCGCATTTGTGCGTTCTCTTCATGTTCTCTCGTGGTCATGTGTTCCCAGCCTAAAGCATCACAGACAACACATACAGTTGAGAATGGCGGTGTTCTGAAGACCACCGTACATGCGACGGCTACAGAGCTGACGCCAATTATGCTCACTCAGCATATATACTGGTCGGTGCACCGTCTAAATGCTGAAACGGTCTCTCACCACGGACACTTAGGAATCTTGATGCGTTCCAAGGCAGCGAGGACATCTTGAACCACCACTTGCACATTGATGCATCCCGCGTGGTAGAGGTTGACAGTACCGCCATCCCCACCGGCAATTTCATCAACGTTTCAGGTACTCCCTGGGACTTCCGGACACCTCAGAAGGTTGATTACCGCTTCAACGAAACGGTGAATCTCTGCGGTGAAGGTAGGTCTCACTCACTGTTCATCAGGCCTTCATCTCAACAAATGTCTTACAGGCTGCATTGGATACGACCACTGTTGGATCTATGATCGCCCGCAGGAGAGCAAGCCTGGCATTTCGCTCTGGAGCGATGTGTCTGGCATCAGGTATGGACATTTCCGCATTCATAGAACTTGGCAGGAACAACCATCAATCGCTCGGACAGGTTGGACGTCACGACGAACAACCCCGCGACCCAGGTCTTCACCGCCTACTGGCTCGCATTTGCGAATATTCCTCGCAAGGTGGTTCACGGCGGCCCTTCGGTCAACTACACGAGCTTCAGCGGGGTTGCAATTGAGCAGGAGGGCTACCTTGACGCTATCAATACCCCAGAATGGGGCGTCGACCAGATATGTAGGCCGTCTTTCCTGCGTCCGGTATATTTCGCTAAGAGATTCCGTCTTGCAGATGGCCCTGACCGGGACTACACATGGAGGTCGCAGTACAAGTTCTCCATCGTCGAGTGAGGATGGCGTATATAGCTCTTGTTGTTATATAGAACGCGCCGCATCAGACCGGCGACGCTTTGCGTGGCATTTTCGGGGCCTGCGATGTCAGTTCCGTCAAGAAATTCATTTCGGGCTGGATGAGTTTGGATGGTAGCCATAGCGACTGCTCGGGGCGGGCGATGCTTGCCGCCACTATCGCCGGCGCCTGCCGCTTGGCCGTACCGAGCAGAAATTTATGGCATGTTGGATTGCACCGCACCGAGCGCGCACGACTCATCCCTTTTCCCCTCCTCCTCATCCTCCTCCCCGCCCTCGAGGCCTTTCACGTTCCTTACTCGCCACCGCACACCGCTCTTTGTTTTGTGTTGAGGATTTAAGAGCCCGTCATGAATTCCGTGGTTCCCGTTTACTTGGCGCTGGCGGCCCTCACGCCCCTGGTCGCCGGACATGCCTGTGAGTTCGAACGCATCCGAGTCTCGGCTTCCGCGAGCTTAATCCTTATGTCGCAGCCATCTGGCATCCCAGTATGCTCGGCTTCAATGTCACCCAGCAAACATACTCGTATGACAACCGCCCTGTTGTACCATTGTACAACATGCCCTTCTCCCAGTGGTGGATGGTACGCATTGACCCCTATTAATTCTCGCTTGGCATTGACGAGTCTACCCAAGCACGGCCACTTGGACCACCCACCGCATCTCGATGATGTACTGGAATTCCCGGCGGGCGGTTCGACGGAGGTTGAGATCGCCTGTGACAAGGGCTACACCTCGTATTTTGCGTCTTCATCGGGGTACGCATTTCCCCCTCAGGCCGTCTCACTCGTCGCTCATGCCTTTATGTCAGAGGTGACAACCGAGACCTTCAGTCCGACCTTACATGCCCAGGACAACCTACAACTGCCATCCATGCGAATAACATCGACGATGCTGCCGGATGCGCGCTCGGTATCGCATACAAGTCTGACTTCAACGACGTCCAACCTGAAGACTTCGTGATCTTCAGTGTGGTCCACACGTGCCCGTGGTACTTGAAGAACGAATTCCAGGTGCCCGCGGACATGCCTGCTTGCCCCAACGGCAAGTGCATCTGTGGTTTCTTCTGGATTCACAACGTAAGTCAATATGTTCGTTACCAGGCTGCCACCGTCTACTAATTCCAAAGTTATAGCCTGACAGTGGATCCGAACAAAGTATGTTTTCTTCACCCCTTCAAGTCATTAAATCTCACATTACATCAAGTGTACATGAATGGCTTCCAATGCCGTATCACTGGCAATGTTGGCACGCAGCCCCTGGGCAAGCCTGGTCTTCCTCGCCAGTAAGCGCACACATAGCGTAGTAAGCTGGCTTTACCCACTCTCTCCGTAGATGCGGCAGTGACTCGGCCAGCGGTCACGGTGCCAACCCGAGCAACTGCACTGTCGGTCCTGTGAACCCTATGTATTGGGATCAGACCGACCGCAACAACGTAATCATTTCCACCTTTTATCGCGCTATTGCTGGTGGCTAACAACTCTTCCAGATGTTCGAGGGCCTCTACGACGCTCCGACGTACAGCGACAGATACGGCTTCCCCGACGGCGCACAGCAGAACTTGTTCCAGGATGCCACTGTCGGCGGCGCACCCGCAGCAGTAGCTGCGCCTGCATCGTCTTCGCCTTCGCCTGCCTCTTCGCCTGCCTCATCACCCGTGCAGAACAACACTCCCCGCCCTCTGCGTCGGCCGCACAGGCGAACTCCTCTCCTGCCAGCTCCCCGGCTGCTCAGAACAACAATGTCTCACCGCCATCCACCCCGGCTTCAACGATGGCCCCATCCGACACACCCGCTCCTGCAACTTCTGCGGTGGAGACCCCGTCGTAAGATTCATTCGGCTCGTGTCTTCGTAGATGTGTAGTCTGACAGTGGTTTGTAGCACTTCCGTTGCTCCTGCCGTGAGCACTGACACGCCTGTCGTCTCGTCCTCATCTGTCGCGCCTGCGTCCACTCGCAAATGGTGAGTCCTTCTGCGCGCAGTGTTCTACAACAGCTTCCTGATTAGTGTCTTCAGCCGACCGCGCGGTGAGAAAAAGAAGAAGCGGTCCGCGGTTCAGCGTCACCTCAAGAAGCGTCTCTCACACGATGGCCTCTCGCACTGATCCCTCCGCCTCGCCTTGCCTCTCACCCCACCGTTCTCGACACCATATACCCCGTCTTTGCCTTCTGACAAGCTCAGGGCGTTCCCTGCTGCCGCAGCGCCTGAGCCCCCGGTTTCTCATTTATTGTGTCCGGGCGGCCATCTGCGATGCCTGCCCCTGGTCTTCTCCTCGTCCTTCTCTCCTCGCTCGGGCGCGCCTCGGGGCGGTCGCGCAGGCAGGTGCTGTCGTCGAAGCTGGCGTTTGGCGCATGTGCGTGTCGTGTGCTTGCTGCACTGCGGTAAGTGTGTCCGAGAGAGCCAGTGTGTACCATAGCGCTGTCGTGTTGTGGTCCTTGAGTCCGTGGAGCGGATGATTGCCGGTGACTGTGTCTCCGAGCTAGCGTTGTGGCATGTCATCATACATCATCATGCGTAGTCATAATTCCTACGTTTATACCAATCGTTGTTTGTGCTTGCCATGCTGTCGTCGGGGAGGACATGCGCTGTGGTGGTCTGCTAGAAACGGGGGAAGACATCCAGGAAATGGGATTGATGGGACATGCCGAGACATGCTGGCACCAGATTCTGTGGCGTGGCAAAGCTAAATTTTATCGCATCTACGGTGTGGCGGATGACCATCTGGTTCACGATACAGTATTAATATTGTGAATGAAATTTTGATTGAGGGTCCTCATCGTGCTAGTCTCTAGTCTCCGTAGCCGACTATAAACGGTCGGGTGACGGCCGATCCAAACCTTGTATATATAGCCAGTCTCCTAGTATTGACTGTGGACGGTCGGGATGCCAGCCGATCCTTGTCGTTGTATGTACTGCAGTGTCGTGCAGCAGTACGCATGTAATTCTATGTATGTTACAGTTCAAATATTTTCACAAATGCATTCTACAGCAAACGATGCTGCCGCTAGTCGCGCCCGGAAAGCGAGCTCTTGACCTCGGCATGGGCTCGATCCTTCTCTAGCGAGGATTTCTCGAGGTCTTCGCTGTCCCTGTCCTCCGTGTCCAGCGAGGCATCGTCGGGCAAGATAGCCGCATCGAGGAACGTCTCCTTCGCAGGGAATAGCGTTGAAGTGACATAGTACACGGTCGAGGCCACGGTGAACTGCAGAAGGGCGTTAGTACACTGTCCGACGTCGAGGGCGTAGCAGACGCACGCCGAAGATCCAAGCGATGTCGAAGAGGTGCGTGGCTCTGCCGACGGTGATCTTGGGATTGATCGAGCTGATGAGGCCCGGCAGCGTGGGTCCAGACGAGCAGACGACTGCGAGGACTGCTCGCCAGTTCTACACCACGTTATAGTGCTGTCAGCTGCGTAGGAGAGAATGAGAAAACGATGACGCTTACGAATCCACCTGTGTACCTGTAACGACCATGCGGGCGGTACATAGAAGGCACGTCGACACGGCCCTTATGGACGAGCCAGTACTGGAAGAAAAAGGTTGATCAGCTGTGAACAAGAATGAGTGTTGATGCAACTCACATCCGTCACCATAATGCCGGCGAAAGGACCCAGAAACACGGTGTATCCGCTCATGAAGGTCAAAAACCCTGATGCACTGTATCCCACAAGTCAGTCAGCTCATTGCCTACGTCCCCCTCCGCACTCCGCCGCACACACCTCGCCAGAATCTCCCACGGGCACAGCACCCAGCCGGCGAGGATCGCGCAGATGACCTGGCCGCGGCGGATGTTGATGTAGCGCGGGAAGAGGACGGTCATGTCGTTCGCCGCGGAGAGCGAGTTCGCGGAGATGTTCGTGCCGAGCGTCGTGAGCAGGAACGTCGCGGCCGCGAAGAACGCCGCGGCGCGGTTGTCCCACTGGTTGATGAGCTGCAGCGGGTCCCAGAGCACCTGGCCGTAGAGGACGACGCCGGCGGAGGTGACCATCATGCCGACGAAGCTGGCGAGCGTGAAGGCGACGGGGATGATGGCCAGTTGGACGTATTGCCTGTAGAAACACATCAGGTTCGGTATGTGCTTATGAGCCCGACTTCTCTGCAGACGCACGCTCTCTCGTTCTTCGCATATCTCTGCGAAACGGGCCGGTATTAGCAGACAATTCGAGAGCGTAAGTGTGACTTGGTACGACTTACGGTGAAGTCCGGTATATTCACAGTCAAGGTGGAGTATATGCCAAAGGCACTGTTAAGGGCACTGAGCCATGACCAGGAGAAGTTGCTGCCGGATAACTGCGAGTGCTGGCCAAACAGGCCCTGAGAGGTAGGGACCTTGACGACTGCCCAGATGAGCATGGCAAGCCAGGTTGGAGGGACGATGAAAGCCTTCGCTACGAAGAGCCAGCGTATTTGTTGTGGTGAGACGAACATGAAAGGGAACTGACGAGGGCGAATTGTGGATGAGACGGGTGTTGATACGACGTACGATAGGATGTCGGGCTTACCTGGATGAGCCAGTATAGGAAGTAACACATCATACCTAAAAGTATGTGGTTAAGCGTGAGTTCTCACGAACAATCGGTTACATGACCTTACCAGAGGTAGTGATGTTAGCTCCTTGCGACAAATGATTCGGCATTCGCTGTATGCTTGGCCATATGGCCTTCAACATCTACAATCAAGATACTTAGTCAAAACGTTTTGAGCAGTATAGGATAAAAGCTGACCTGGTAGACGCATTCCGAACCGGTGTAGGTCTGGATTCCAAACCAGAACATCGACAGAACGACCCGGCTGACCACACTGAAGTAGCTGAACCAGAAGCCGAAAGACGACCGGTTGAGAACGGGGAACGCCACATGCAACCGTGCACCGATTGTCCCGTTCAAGACCATTACGATTGCAATCACAATGTGACCAACCGCAATAGCAGGAAGAGCTTGTCGCCTTCTCGATATGCCAAGATTAATGGCTGCACACCCGGCAGTAATCTATGCGACGTACCAAGAGAGCCCGACCGCCAGCATACTGGACGCCAATTCCCAGACCGCTGCGTTCGTCGCATCCGAGATCCAGTATGCGATGTAGTTGAAGGTGGTCCACGTCCGATCCTTCGGTGGCACTGGGTCCATGTCCTTGTTCGACCACCGCCCAGTCGGCGCGAACGTCGACGTCGAGGGTTCCAACGCCCACGTCGAAGGCTTGAGGTACGCTCGAATGGGGTGCTTGGGCATCGTTCCGCGAGAGAGACAGCGAAGTGGGAGAGCGACCTCTGCGTCCGGAATATTGTTCCCTGCAAGGCTCGTTTGATATAGTGGTTCGCGAGCGCTCCATGATGCTAAAGTGTTATCTGTGCGCTTGTTGAGATGATGGGAACAGCCTTTACAGGAACCCACAGTGAGATAAGTAAGAAAATTCCACGCTGATAACTCGCCAAGTTCATGAGTCTTGTGACTTCCCGCCACGTCCGTAACGCCGTCGGCCAGCAAAGATAAGACGCCCCGGCTCCTGTCGGGCTTCCGTACGCACATCCTTGACCGTTGCAGGCTCTCCAACACGAGGGATCGCTCACAGAACACAGAAATGAGACCAAAAATGAGTGCTGAGCGCTGATAATCAGATCAGTGCGGATGAATCTCAAGAGGATGTCGGCCTCCTAATAAGTTGCGAAGGAAAGTGAAGCGAAAGCGGTATCCCAGGGTCTAGCGATGAAATGTCGACTTGACTGTTGTCAAATTTTTGTAGCGCAAAGGTAGGAGGAAAAACCCGCGATGGGGACAAGCTATACCAGTGAAAATCGAGACACATCGAAGTGGGAACCAAGTCTGAAAGCGACAAAGCGCTTGACAGGTTGCACTGGACGGCAACGGCCGATTCCACGTGGGCTCCACAAAGGCCTCGGTCATATCGGGAACGCGTTTCGGGCCTAGGCGACTGGGCTGCCTAGAGCCTGGAGGCCGCTCGAAATAATGCGGTATGGTTGAGCATCATGATACGGTAGACGTGCAGCCGGAAAAATGTGAATATCGATATAGGTACCATAGACAAAATAGAAGAGCCATTATTGCAAGTACTGCTGCACGACGGTGCGCACTTCAGGAGAGACATCTGCTAAGATATCGATAGTCTCGCGCTAACAGGTTATTTAGCAAATTATCAATAAGCGGTGTCATACTCGACGTACCCAAAGCTGCTCTGAGGCCAGATAGCCCTCCTTACCGATCACAAAGTCGCTGGGTTCGCGTACCGCCACCGTCGATACGTACGCGCCACGAAGATACCGTACGTGCTCGCCGTCCTTGCCGTCAGGACCCAAAGCAGCCCAGATCGAGCTGGCGTGCGCCTTCCTCTGATGTTCGTCCCATGACCCAGTCCATGACTTTTCATCACACTGCGTGTCCGCAGGGAGGCGCCGCGGCCGAAGCTCTGATAAGCAGTACCCAGGGTCGGCCACCGTCGGGATTACACTTGCGGAGGGCGGTAGGTGATTTGCAAACGCCTTCACGAAAAGGACATTCAAGACTGGATGAATGGACTACATCAGCTCAGTAATATGGTCAGAAAGTTGCGGTCTTACGCTTAGTTTCCGGGTAGCGGTGCGCCATATCCTCCAGCTTCGTCTTGGCCTTGTAGCCCTCCAGGATGCCAGTAGACACTGCCTCCTCAGAGATTTGTACAGAATGATGCACTCCACTTCCTACCATGACCAGACGAGACATGGAGCCATGCAGCTGTGCCGCGTTCACCATGTTCGGCAGAAGGAGCAGTGCTTGCAGCGCTGTGGAGAGATGATTGACTTGCAAACTATGCCTGCGTCAGCGATGCAGTCCATCCTTCGGCTTCCAAAAGCTGCTTACCTCGTCTCCCAGCCATCCTTGGTCGGTTCGTATTCAGGCTGCGCCACGGCGGCGTTCAGCACGAGGATGTCAATCGGCTCGCCCTTCAATCTGTCCGCAAATGCGACCACAGATTTGAAGTCGCTGAGGTCTACAAGCTGCAGTTCTGCGGCGTAGCTCCTTTGCTGTGCGATAACTATGCGCTGCGTCAACTCTCGAATGAACATTCATAAAATCTGAGGGCCTCGTACTTGCTATTGCGTCTTTCCCTTTAGCTTCGCTTCTGCATGCGATGATTAGCTTTGCGGGTTTCAACTTCGCGAAGTGCTTGGCCGCTTCCAGGCCGATTCCGGTGTTCGCCCCGGTGACTAGCACGGTCTTGCCAGTAAGATCAGCCTCGAGGGGAGGAGGGAGCTTGGTCCATTGCGAAAGGAAAAAGTCGGTGAAGGTGCGCTTCGTCATCAGTGCTGTCAGAGTTGCGTAGGGGGCGGAATGGATAAGCCTCCAAAGACTCTTTGACCTATTCTTATACTTGTCCACGCCACGCAGTGAGCGCCCACACACCACACGATATTTCGCATCAAACGCAGCCATCAAGTGCTCTGCCGTGCAGACGTACACACGACGGCATCCAAGTGAGCTTCGCGGCATTGGTGAAAGTAGTTGAAGCTCGGGCGCCGTTCTTGTCAGCAGGATTACGAAGTTAGATTCGGCATTTCGGTAGAGCAGCGACACGTCCATACAAGCCAGCTGAGAGTCTGAGACGCTGAGAATGTGGTGAAAGGCCAAGAAACAACAGAGGGTCAACTAGAAGAATCCGACGCACGACTGCCCGCCAGGCTCGCGAGAAGAAGACGCTCAATGCGTGCTAAGCTGCCCTCCATCCGCTCGATCTTGCCGTTCAGGATCCAAACCGTGTCTTCCAGTGCGGACATCCTTTCGTCGGTCGTCAGCGCCGGGACGCCCGCGTTGTCTTCGGCTTTCCTGGTGCACCGCACGAGAGCGTGCGTGTACCGGTGCTGCGTCGCTTTGTCGGCGTCTGCGGGCTCTTGTCTTGTTGCGCTGCACGTATTGCACATAAAGTTATCGACTGAAGACCAGGTTCAGCAACACGTTGGCAGACAGACATCATGCGCTTACTAGCGTGTGCCCCGTAATACCATGTCGGCTGCTTGAACGCACGGTCGCATTGCGTACAGCGAAGGAGTGTGTTCTCTTCGCATTTATTGCATATGAATACTTCGCCACCTAGCGCAGAAGGGCGTATTAGAAATCTTTGTATGGCGAACGCAACAATCAGCAGGCTCACCGGCGGCAAAACAATCCATGCAGAACCAACAAGGCTGCTGCAGAACCCCTCGACAGACGCCACACCACAACCCAGCATCAACAGTCGACTTGCGGTGATATGAAGCAGTGTCGTAGTATGAAGCTGCAGACTTCAATGAGTTTGTGCGGTGGTAATGAAAAAGAAACAAAACTAACCCAGAGTATCTTCGACAGCATCCGGGTCCGAGGCCTGAAAGTACTCACGAGACACACTGAGTGCGTTCTCCGCACGTTCAAGCATGGCGGGGACTTCCACGAGATGCAACACGGTGCGAATCTTGAACAGACTGTGGCTTGTCAGGTGGCGTCTCTGTGGATCTCGGACATCCACAACGAAGCTCTTCTTCCAGCATTCTGGCTTGTCGCAGAAGTCGATCGTCTTTGCCTCAGTTTCTGACGAGAGGCAGTCCATACAGACCACGCGCGCACCGCCTATCTTTCCACTACATCCTCGGCAGTAGCAGTCACTATATGTGCATTAGTTATTGTAGGTTGCAGTCTACGAAAATACGGCTTACTGAGAAGGTATGGTCTTCAGTCGCGAATCCCGAAGAATTCGAAAGAAGCTAGCGTCGATCGGGTCGACAGCCCGCTTGTACGCATTCCATTCCGCCAGCTCTTGCAAATTCGGTGAATGGCCGTAGACCGAAAATCGGATGCTCAGATCGATATACCGTAGTCGCGATTCCCGTCGCTCGTTGATATACGACCAGGTCCACCGGTCCCTTCGGATATCATATACGACCGCATTCAACGCGTATCTCCACCACGCCCGAGATCGGTTCTCTTCCAACTCGCCAGGAGACGGCCGGTACCGCAAATACCGACATGCAGTATCCGAGTCGCGCTTGAGGAAAGAAGCGCTGATCGTGGGTTGCAGGGTCCTCTTCCCATCCTGCCGTCCCGATGACGGTACAGATTTCGTCGAGATGGCCAGCAAAATACTGGGTGCTATACTCCTTCGCGTACCGCACGGAAAAGCGAACTTGTATGTTTCCGTCTTGGTCTTGGAAGCACCGGCCGGTGACTTTGAACGGCACGGCATCATGCATCCCAGTCGCCTGGAACTGTTGCGGGTTCGAAGGCGAGACCGCGTGCGCCTGGAAGGACAACATGAGCTGCGATGGGTATTGCTGATCGTCGAAGATGAAACCATTCCACGCGGAGAAACTGGATGAGGGCAAATGTTAGTAAAAGAATAGGTGCCAACGGGAAGTGTCAACTCACATGGCTCTGACTGGCATTGGGGCGTGCGCGTCACCATCGAAGATCTGCTCAGTTTGTGCTTCGTAGATCTCGCACTTAAACCGGTGATCGTTTTGGGGCGTGTAATTGAGCACTGAAAGCAATGCTTTATGAGACCTGTGTTTTGACAACACAAGCTCTGAGACGATGTCTGGGTCGAGTTGAGCTGATTTCAGGTTGTGCCACGTCCAGAGGGATGTTGGGGTTATGAAGAAACTCGAACTGCACTCGACAAACATCAACATCGCGACAGCAGTAGTACACAGATCAAGATGCTCACCAGTCCACAGGCTATGATTTTCATCTGGCTATCCACGTTTAGATGGTTCTGCTTGAACAGGGCTGGAAACGTTGAGCCTACATAAAATGCGTATAGAAGAATATACTTACCACTGAGATCGAGATATCGATAATTGACGGCTCGGAAGACCCAGAGTAGGCTATCGGCGGAGTCCAAGAGCTCCTCTTTGTGCAGAACGACTTGCTTTGGCGGCATGGAAGACCTCAATATCACGCTGTAGAAGGAGTTGTATTATGGGGAACAGATGCTTTATGAAGGCATGAGCATTAATAAGGACATGACGCGAGGAGGCCCATAAACACACCTTCTCGATTCGTCCCGGTCCAGCCACAACGTAGACAGTGTCAAGCGCATCGATATCAAAGTGTATGTCAGCAAGATTTTGTCTTATCCTCTGTTCCTCGAGGTCGGCGAATGCTTGGAACTTGGCCTCGATATGTTCCGGAACGTTCGCGGGACGGAATGCTTTGATCAACTCGAAGGCCACAGGCCAAACATTTTGGAGGTAGTAATCGGCCCAATATCGATTCTCCGGCAAAAGCTCATCGCGGACAGAGAACATCTGGTCGAGTAAGCCAAGGATCTTCTCGCCATATCTTGGAAGAAACCGACTGCCAACCTAAGTATCTCGTAAGCATCTCGTCTATCTGCACGACACGTTAACACACCAACGGCCCAATATGCGACCCAGTGAGGAAGGCTGCACTAGAATCAGTACAGTGCCAACGAATGATGTTTGCGCATACCTCCAGTTTAACGAATCTGGTTTTTCATCGACGAACTCGTTGACTTCCTGGTACGTAACGTAACCCGACCCGTCGTCGTCGAACGCCTCCATGATCGGCTGCAGGTACTTCGCGTTGATGAACTCGAAGGCCCAGTCGTCGTGAGACGCATGGCCGAAGGAAGACACCGCCGACGTCTCCGCTTTGTCCCTGTAGTGGTCCCGCAACGTCATCACAAAAAGACGCGCCTTCACGTTCAACTTCCAGTCCTGTGTCTCAAATCAGCGCGGTTGACAAACGCAGGTGTTCGGAATGCTACACACCATCTCCTTCCATATCGCTCTCAGCTCCTACATTCTTGTTAGCTTTGTGTAATCATTAAGTGGGTGAACAGCTGCGCCCACCTCTTTGCGGATTTTGTCATGAGGGCCTCTGTTCATCTCGTCGATGATACGATTGCTTTCGTCTCGCATAGATCGGGCGATCTCCTCTTGAAGCTGGCGCTGGTACAGCGCAAACTTCCCTCGAAAGTCTCCATGTTCCTCTTCACCGCATCCGCCCAGTCTTCGTGCAGCTCATCTTTAAGCTCTTGAAGTGTGAAAGCGGAGCCTTTCATGGTACTGTCACTTAGGATGGCATTTTTGGACGTGATGGCCTACTTCGTATCAGCAATGAGCTGGCGATCAATTTGTCATCCCCACGCACCTTCTGAGCACCGCTCTCTAGACCAGCCAGTTCGCTGAGGGCAGAGTCACTGTTCTCTACTAACTTGATCCCTCCTTTCTCATCTACTTTGCGTGCGAGTTGGGATTCCCTAGCTGGCTTCCACTCTCCCCGATACACTTCCAGAACCAACGATGTAAGTTCTGAGATTCTAGCTCGGATGTCAGTCGCATATAACGAGCTTGATACAAGAATTGACCCACTTGCTATCAACGTCATTTAAAGTCTCTTGAACCGCGTCAAGGGTATTGGCTGAATGGATTGAGAGGGCGAACTCGATGTCTCGACGGCGTTGTGCAAATATCCCGATATATGCGGCAAGTCTCGTCTCCCACACCTGGCTACGGAGAACCTTCACGAGAAGAGTTTTCTTGGTGTAGACATCGCACATATTCGCGCAGTCCTTAATGTCCTCTGCCGCCAGTTTGCAAACATGCCGCATTCTTGTCTCCATGGGCTGGCCATCTGCGCAAATTATTTGAGGATCATTGATGTTCTTCAACCTATATTCTTCAGCCCTCGCCACGTAGTTATTGCTGGCATACACTTACTGTATGAGGGCCACCAACATGTCTTTCATCGCAACGTATAGGATAGATAGACGTCTGTCGTTATCCCGCCTTGTCTTCTCCATGTTGTAGGCTGCCTTGAAGGCCAGGACGACGACTACAAAGCGTGCAATGAGTCAATGCCTGCAAATGGCCCGCAACAACGTACCGGAAATGGTAACATGGACTTTTGCTATTTCATCCAGTACGCTGAACAGACCCGGCACCTCAATTGGAAGGTCGTTAACCGCTCCTTTCATCATATGTAATGCTCCGCGGGCATCATGGGAGAGAGCGAAGGATGTCGCTGCGGCGGGTAAAAGTACGGTGTCGACTCCACGCGGAACGGTACTATCTTCTACTGTGAATGAGAAACTGCGTGGTAAATTCAATTTCAACAAGAAGCTCACCGACACGCCGTTGAATTTTCCCCACTGTCTCCCGCCCCAGCACATCTATCGGGGAGACCGTCTGGATTGACGGACTTGGAGTATCATAAGCAAGGCCAGGTGTTGACGGTGCGGATGCCCATTGTAGTCCGGAGGGCTCTAATAGCGGTGTATGGACCCTGACAAGCGGTAGGCTCTGTTGACGAGTTGGGGTGGGTACTGGGGGTAGTAGTTTCTCGGCGGCAGCACGGTAGGAAGCCAGAGACGAGGTGCTAGGGGAAGGCGTACTAGGTCCATCTTCCACAAGCTGCGATGGGTCCCATTCCTGGCCGTGCGAAGGAGATCTCGCTGGATACAATCTGTTCCATTCGTCCGAGTGTTTAATTCCGGGCTCTGGTTCGCTGGCAAATCGTGCCTTGAGGTTGCGTAGGCTGAACTTCTTCTTCGGTTTTTGCGACCTGAGCATGGTAGAAGACGGAGGAGGTCGCCAAAGTCATCTTGTCGTGGTCGGAGTCGCCTATATGCATGACGGGGCAACGTTCTCAAGATCAAGGGAGCCCTGGCGATTCCTTGACAGTGTCAACATTAGCGCTCGCGGATATAACAAGGGACCATCAACTCATGGCAGTCAGCACGTACAGTTTAGCTCAGGATCAAAAGAATGAGATGAAGGATCTCATTTCCGTCGACGTATGCTGTGCACATCCCGCAAACCTGCGCTCCGTGTTGGATGTGAGCTCTTGCTCTGCGAATCGCTCAACACCGTCATATTTTCTGTGGCTTGCCAATCATTGATCATGTCCTGCTGCCTGAGAAAAGGGGTGCACAGGCATATGTGTGGACTTCCTTTGCATGCAGCTGGTGGTCTCTGGCTCGAGACCCACAAAAACGTGAGAAATAGTCGCAGAGGATGGCTTCCAGGACGATTAAAAGCTTACCTTGCTAATGTCAGGTTCATGTGCTGTATATAGACTTGATGGGCATAATTGTAGTGAATATTGACAGTGTTTGTGGACGTTTTCGAAGCCCTTGAGTATGTAGTAAGTTATAGTATGTACTGTACTGGTATGAACGACGTGAGCGTGGAGATCAATGAGAATTTTGGGCGCTTAGTATAACAGGGCGCTCAAGCTGAACGCCGGGCCGTCGGCGGAGTCGGCTCGATTTGGTTCAAGTTGGTTGAATGGCCGGTTCTGCACTTTAGCTAGTACCACTACGTCCTACCGCCATTCCTTTCGACGAGATAATGCACCGCTGTCTTCGCATAGCAGAAATTTTGGACAACATTATCAGCCATGTTGACAAAGGCTGCGTCAAAGTTGCCCAGGTCTGCCACTCTTTCTATGAACCAGCAATGAACGCTGCATGGAAGGAATTGGACGGTCTTGAACCTCTCGTACGCTGCTTACCGCAGGATGTACTGGAAACAGATGACTCTGATATGCTTGTGAGTAGCTATGACAGTTATTGTTTACTCAGGTGCTTACAATTTGCTTTCCGGATATCAGCACATCACCAAGGAACCAAAACGCGAGGATTGGTCGCGATTCCAACGCCATGCTGCCCGGGTGCGAAAGCTACACCTGCGTTGGGTGGAGATAGAGGACTCGGCGTACTCTGGCTTGGACCTCAGTGTCTACCAAGCACTGCGCTCATATTCCCCATTCCCACATCTTCTTCCCAACCTCCGAGAACTCGACTGCGATGATGAAAATATGGCAGGGTTGATCGACCTCTTCATTCAACCTTCCTTGAAGATTCTGACGGTCTACGACTTCGAAGATAACCCTGATTCAAACAATTTCTACAACGCCATCGCGGAGTCTGGCTCGTCCATTCGTGAGCTGCGCCTGTTAGATCTTCGGTGCATGGAGTCGGAAGAGCTCCGGGACGATGCTCCCGCGGCCATCTGCGCATTGGACTATCTCCAGAACCTTTCTATTCCAGTTGGACATGTACCGAAGGTCGCCGTTCTACACCTCGCGTCACTGCCCGGCCTCGTACGACTCAACATCCAGGTAGACCCCGGTATCGACTATCACGCCGTGCTCCTAAATTCGGCCGCCTTCCGAGCCCTTCAGGTCTTGAAGCTGACTATCCCGCCTCAGGACGTCCGTCCCGTGACCTCCCTTCTCTCGGCAATCTCACCAGCAATTCTCGTGGCGTTGGAAATCACTGTTCGCGAAACTATCCACAGTGACAACTCCATTGAGGAGGTGATAATGCAGGGACACCTGAGCCAAGAATCATTGGAAGCGTTGTTTTCTGCCATATCCAAGTTCAAGACCCTGAAACGCCTCACTGTTCAGCCCAAGGCCATCACCCCCGTCCGCGCGCGCTCTTTAGTGGACGGTGCAGCTATTTCGCCCCTGTTCGCGATTACGGGGCTGTTACACTTCCATCTCCAAGGATTACCCCTTCAACTCACTGGCGCAGATGTCGAGGCCATGGCGAACGCATGGCCGAGTCTTCAAGAGATCGATCTGTGCACTCTGGGGAGTCATCTTCCTCCAGTACTTTCCTTCTACGACCTGTACCACTTCACTAAGTTCGTATCCTTACGGGACCTCAATATCAAAGTCAAGCACTCTGGAGCCAATTTGCCACCGCAAAGGGCTCTCGAGGGACTTGTTCCTCTCCAAACCCTGCGCTCAGTCAATCTGACTGGTCTGATTCCGGCGGGCCAGAGAGGAGTTACTTCCTTTATCGACCGCCTCTTCCCTAACGCAAAGAAGGTTGAATATAGCCTACATGCCGAGCCGAACAGTCCGGCCTTCTACAATCTACTCAGGCAGTATGTACGGGGTCACGGCGTGGAACCATTGTAATGCAGTCCATTGGCACATGGTTTCACAGACACATCTAGTATCTCATGTACATAATCCCGGCCTGTACATATATTGCAATCGTGTTCTTACTGCTGAGACAGAGTTGGCTCCAGATTACTCACCGAGAAAAGACAACTAGTAATAAACAGCAGTGGTCGTCAAGTTCTCTGGGCCTCGATCCATTGTCGGCGGACAGCCACGCACGTCGCATAGCGGCCCTTTCTCTCTCTTGGATTTGAACAAATGCGTGCTTGAGACGAGCAACTTGGTTCAACTGACTTCCCACGGGGAGGTGGGACTGAGATGGTGGGATATTTCGGCGCAGGGGAAGACGATCGACAGAAACATGGCCAGAGGCAATGGGTCCATAACCAGGCAGCTCGGTCCCAAACAAAGGCGCGTGAGGGTCATAGACACGGGCATGTCGTCACGATACACAAAAGCTTGAGGATTCAAAGGGCCGACCCGAAGATCGAGAGCCAGTTCCTGCAGGTGCCGGCAACGTTCGGCGAAGGGAAGGAGGTTTATTGCATAGATGTGTGTCATTGTGGGGGTATCAACGTGGACTCCGAGGCTGAGGAACCGCAGTCGGGGCCAGGCATCCGCCATGTCTCGTATGGCATCACTGGACACTTGTACAGGTATGCTGGAGAGGTCCAGGTGTCGGAGGTTGGCTAAGCGGTAGAGAAAGGCGATGGAGTGGTCGCTGACAGCATATTCCTTCTGCGCGAGTCGAGTATCGTACGCTCTGATGACGAGCTGCCGAAGACTCTCCAATTTGCCCACACAATGAAAAATCTGAGCAAAGACTATATCTGTCGCCTGCTCGGTATCACTATATCCTGGGGCGGTGGACCCCGGCTCGTTGTGGAAGCACCTCAGGAATACTGTGAGGTCCAGCAGTCTCGGAGGTAGAGCCGACGTGATGAAAGCAACAAAGGGCTCGATATCTTGCGATGACGTTGTTATGTTTATCTCTTGCAAAGCAGGAAACGTTGGGAACTTTGAAGTCGTGAAATACTTGCGATAGTCGACCTTCTCCAAGTCCAACTGGAGGCGAGTTAGAGTCGACAGACACGCGAGGTGACGGAGAGCATCCGCAGACAAGGCAGCCGTAACGGTGACACGAGTGAGATGATTCAGGGATGAGACACATTGAGAGAGCGCGGCGGACATGGCGGGTGTATCAGGGCCGTCGATGTGCAGGAGCTCAATCATCCGTAAGCCGGGCGCGGAGGTTCCGATGGCATCAAGAGCCCGAACTGTAAACTCATCGCGGTAACTCTCGAAGTAGAGCATCTCGAACCACCTAAGCGAAGGCACGACAAAGAGAGGGATGTACTCCACGACGAGCGAGTCGTAACACTCCAATCGACACAGGTTTGGCAGGATCCTTCGGTCCGGGTAGGAATTGCGCAGGGCCTCGAAGCAGTCGTAGTGCACTGAGAAGGGGTTTTCATCTGGGTCGCCGTTAAGGAATATGATAAGGCTGCGCACACGACGGGCGTGATGCTGGAAACGGGACCACTCTGCAGCGGTGGGTGTCCGGGCGAGCGACTATATGCGGTATATTTATGGAGTCATGCGTAGCTATGATAAAAATGCGCACCAGATCGGCTTCGGCTTCGGTATACACAGTATCCGCAGGAAGACATGCGAAGAGAGGGGCCAGCCCTTGCAAATCCCTCCATAGCATGTCCAGCGCCGGGTCGTAAAACGCGCGACAAGCCAGGGCCATCGCCAGCAGATCTTCCTCCACGTACTCCGCGATAGCTTGTACTATCTCTTGAATTGTCAAACATCGATGCATTCTTGAATGACTGGAATGCCGCATAAATGGTGACCGACGTAGTAAAGGAAAGTAAGCTGTCAAAAAAACGGAAGCGGCGTGTAGGATGGGCGCTAAATGCACAAGTGAGCTAATATAGCAGGTGTAGTGCAGGCTTAGACTAATCCCTACGCTCTCTCAGTTTACCTGGTTCGACCATGAGGCCTGGGACGACGAGGGACCGTGACGAGAGACAACTCTGCCCTTCTTCATGTAGTGTCACACATACAAAACTGTACGCACGGGCGTTCTCTTAAATAAAACTGGAGCTTTTACACCTCGAAGTTCGCGGATCATGATAGCGAGATGCATTCTCGCGCGCCCTGGACGGTGTGACAGGAGGTCCAGATACTGGTCAGATCCCCGACCGCACCCGTGGATCTACGTCTTCTTTGAACGTGTAACACACTGCACTCGTAGGTCAGCCTTTTATATCTTGACCAGGTAGCGCGGAATACACGTACGCAGCAGGTCGCGGCCCGCGTCAAAGGGAACGCCATAGAAGTCCTCGAGGTGGTACGCCCGCTCCGGCCAGCGGGCGCAGCCGTCGAGGCGCATGCAGTTGAATTGCTTGCGTTCCTCGGGGTCCTCCGCACACAGCATGTGTCCCGTCGGCTGGTGATAGTGCCAGGCGTGCGGCTCGAAGCCCGCGTCCGCAAGCGGGATCGTCGCGTGGGGCAGGGTACCCATGGAAGTCTCCCGCGGACAGTCCAGCTCTCGTGAGCAGTCCTCAAAGCCCTTGTATTCTCCTTCACCGACCTGCCGGAAGCCCTCCCAGTTACCGTAATGCGTCTCGCACTCGTCCAGGTCCCACGCAAGCACGGAGCCCCTACCCGCGCGAAGTAACCGGCCGCCAGCAAGTGCGAGCGGCCCGCCGTGGTCGGCGGAGTTGAGGGTGTGCGTCGGGCGCAGAAGCGAGTCCGGGGCCCAGCTGTAGGACTTGATACGGTCATAGTCACCGATGACGACCAGCTTGCGGTCCGCGTCGAGTACGGGGTCGCGGATGTGGTGGGCCGTCTTGGGCGTGAAGACCTTCCGCTGCCTCTCGTCCCCATCGGGGGCCCAGACCTTGAGCACTGGATCGCGGTTCTTCCACCGGCCGACGGCCGCCGCCGCAAGACATGTACCGTCTGGAGACAGCTTGAACGGGCACGCGCACGAGGTGGGTCGATGCGGATTTCACAGCGGGCTTGGAAGACGACATTCGCGAGTGGGTGCGCGGCGACTAGCGGCCTCCTCACGCCATGGCGGAAGCGCGAGAGGAGGCTCGACTGCGCATGCGGCTGCCCTCTCTATTCCACGGTTCTGGAGAGAATCGCCCATAAATTCGAGACCAACGATAGAACCATGGCTACATACGGGATCCCCAGATTAGCAGCCTTCCCGATATTGGGTCCGTGGCATAGCCATCCGGCGAATGGGCAAACGATGCCAATCCATACTCGCCCATCGCCCGCTCCATTTGGATCGCCAGCCCGCGGTTGGTAAGCTTGTTGACATCCTCCACAATCTCCGAGAGCTCCTCGAGGCCCTCTGCCTGCGCCCGCCGTACGATCGTGCACGCATCTGCGAGGATGGCCACAAGTACGCTGTCCGGCTGCTCGTCGTCTTCGTCGTCGTCGCCGTCTATTTGGATCCCGGACGCGCTGTACTCGATAAAGCGCGCCTTGATTTCCCGCAACTGGGTCTTCCAGCTCATGCCGTGTAGCGACAAGCGTGTTCAAAGGCGGATGAGAGCGATATCTGCACGCTGGTGGTGAGAGCAGGAAGGCAAGGCACACGCGAGAAGCCAACGAGAAGCAATACCTTATTGGGCGGCATAGTTTCTCAGTGGTTCTTGAAAGGAAGTAGCGTCATGCATGTAGCTGTAACCTTGAAAGCACATAAATTGTCATAAGCACAGCGAAGAAAGAGGTGTGGCGACGTACACATCAAGATGCCTATAGTACTTGTGCTTTGCTCAAATGGTACGTTGCACTGAGCGAGGTATAATACCATTTGTAGCTGGGTAAGTGACGGACGACTATAGAGGAAGTCATGGTTGTCGATATGCTGGTGGCCAGTGAGGGATCCAGCACTTCAATATCCAGCATCTCAGGCTTCGCTTCGCGGCCCTGGACTTTGGTTTAGCACGCCCACCGCCAACCTACTAAGGGTTCAATGCATTGATATACGCCATCCATGGCGTGAGAATGTTATAACACGCCTAGCAGCCAATGGAAAGGGAGATCTAAGAAGCCAAAAATAAGAACGTCCGGCCTGCTAATCCGATCAGGGACTATAGTTGAGCTTTGGCCGAATTTTGGCATCGACCTCCTCCTTGAATGCATAACACACTGCAGGCCCGAGTATCAGCCATTCTCGTCCCAACATAAATGTACAGAATACACCTACGCAGCATATCATGCCCCGCGTCGAACGGCACGCCGAAGAAGTCCTCGGGGTGGTACGCCCGCTCCGGCCAGCGGTGGCAGCCCGCGTGCGTAGACTGCCGGTACCCGCGCCCGTGCCCGGTGCCCATCAAGCGGCTGTGCGGGCACTCGGTCGACGCGTAGAGCCGCGCGCCGGCGGCGTCCCACGCGAGCGAGTTGACGCGGTTGTTGCCCGTCGAGAGCTCGTACACAAGCTGCTTCGCGCGCACGTCCCAAAACTTCACGGACTGCGTCTCGGTGCCGCCCGTGAAGACGACTATATGCGCGGAGGGCCATTAGCTCAGAAGACAAACAGGAGGGGATACCAACGCACCGGGTAGACCGTCGAGGTGCGCCAGCGCGACCGCGTCGCACGCCCCGTAACCCTTCTCCACGCCGAACGTCACGACCGGCAGCGGCGTGCGCACGTCGTACAGACGCGCGTGGCCGTCCCAGCACGCCGTCGCGAACACATTCGGGTCGCCCGCGCTCGTCGAGAAGGCCTCGACGCTGCTGCCGTGCCCGAGGTAGCGCATGGCTACCGCGCCGCCGTGCTCGAGGTCGACGCGCACGCAGTCGAACCGCCTGCGCTCGTCCAAGTCCTCCGCGCACAGCATGTGGCCCGTCGGCGCGTGGTGGTGCCACACGCGCGGTCGGAAGCCGGCGTCCGCGAGCGGGAGCATCGCGTGCGGCGCGCTGCCCGCCGACGTCTCCTTCGCGCAGCCCTCGTCGCGCCAGCTGTCCTCGAAGCCCTTGTACTTGCCTTCGCCGACCTGCAGGAAGCCCTCCCAGTCGCCGTAGTGCGTGTCGCACGCGTCGAGGTCCCACGCGAGCACGGAGCCCTTGCCCGCACGCAGCAGGCGACCACCGACGAGCGCCAGAGGCCCGCCGTGGTTGGCGGAGTTGAGGGTGTGCGTGGGCCGCAGGAGCGCGTCCGGGGCTAAGCTATACGACTTGACGCGGTCGTAGTCGCCGGCGAAGACGAGCTTGCGGTCCGCGTCGAGCGCGAGGGCGCGGATATGGTGTGCCATCTTAGGCGTGAAGCTCTTTCGCTTCTTCGTGTCCCCGTCGATGAGCCAGACTTTCAAAACCGGGTCGCGGTTCTTCCAGCCGGTGGACGAGGACGCGGCTAGGCATGTGCCGTCGGGCGACATTACCGGCGCGTTCGCGCACGACGTGGAGTCACCGCGGATCTCGCAACGGGCTTGGAAGACGAGGTTGGCGTGCGGGTGTGTCGCGGCTGAGGGGATGTCAACGCCGTCGCGGAATCGCGAGAAGGGGCTTGATTGGGCGTGCGGCTGGTCGTCCTTGTTCCATGCTTCTGGGGGTGTCCCTCCATTGCTCTCCATAAACTCTGCGAAGTGAAATTATGTTAAGTCATAGAAGACGTAGAGCACTGCAAAGTGTCCACACCATCGACCCTGCTTGGATCTTCTTTAAAAATGCTTTCTATCATGTGCTTGAAAATGGCTGTTTCTGCAAAACAACGTCAGACTGTGGCTCCCCCGGTGTCAAGAGTGCGAAGAGCCCATACTTGATGACAAGCTCATCCTTTCCTCCATCGGATCTTTGACCAGAGTGTCCGGTGCGTGACCAAACGACGCGAACCCGCACTCGCCCATCGACCGGTCCGCCTGGATGGCCAGCCCGCGGTTGGTGAGCTTGTTCACCTCCTCCACGATCTCGGGAAGCTCCTCGAGGCCCTCTGCCTCCGCCTCTCGCACGAGCGAGCACGCATCGGCGAGGAGGGCCACGAGCACGTCGTCCGACTGCGGCTCCGACTCTTCGTTGCCGAGCTCGTCGTCGTCCATCTGGACCCCGGACGCGCTATATTCGATAAAACGCGCTTTGATGTCCTGAAATTGAGTTTTCCAGCTCATGCTGTACGGATTGTAGCGGTGTCTCTACGCAGGTAGTGGTAACGGGAAGGCAAGCCGCGGACGGGGCCAGACGGGGCCGCGAGCAAAACCTCATCGGGCGCTAGATTATCTTAGAGGCCCCTCGAGCAGGTGACGCGTTTCATCGTGAGTTTACTGGTGAAGCTAAGCCTTCAAGAGCACTAACATTATTGTCAGTACAGATCGAGGAGGAACTCGCGTAGTAACATACCAAGCCACGGAAAAATGCATGTGTTGAGCGTGACGACACCACATAAGCACCCTAAATAATGCACTCCAAGCATCTCGTATATTGATAGTGAGATCCCTCTGAAATTCCGCCTAGTAGCCAAGAGAATTTCCAGTACGGTGCAGGTATGAATGGGGTAGCAAGAGCTGTAATGTGGAAGTTTGGGAGAAGTAGCAGTGTAGCAGAAGCGGCATATGGGTTACCCGTGGGACACTTGGCCGTGGGAGCAAACCCAGCGTCTATGCAACGCGGCGCGGACGCTTCTGCTTCAGGCTTCCTCGCTCCGCTGCTCCAGACCACCACCACCCCTCTCGCAACATGGCCCCCTCGCGCTCGTCGAGCCACGTCGGGCTCAGCAGCTCTTTTACGGCTCGACCCTCACCCCGCTCGCGGCCGGCGGCGGCGCGGCGCCCGACGGCGTCGTGCGCACGAAGATCCTGCTCCTCGGCGGGCGGCGGTGCGCCCTTCCCCTCCCCCCTCGCACGGCTCACGCACGCAGCTGACGCGCCGGGCGCAGGAGCGGCAAGACGTCGGTGCAGGAGGTGCTCTTCCGCGCGCTGCCGCCGAAGCAGACGTTCTACCTCGAGATGACGACCCGCGTCGCGCGGCACACGTACGAGTACGTCTCGTCTCCGTCTTCCCGTGGTGGTGTAGTGTGTGCGGCGCGCACGGCGGCTGATCGGTACCAGCACAGTCATCCCGCTCGAGCTCTGGGACTGCCCCGGCCCGACCACGCTCGACAGCCTCGATGCGCCGCTCGCCCAGTTCGCCACGCTCGTCTTCGTGATCGACATCCAGGTGCGCGCGGACCCGTTGCACGAGGCCCGAGAAGACTAACACAAAACTGGGGCAGGAATTTTATCAGCAGTGGATCGTGAAGCTGGCGGACGTCGTCGTGCGCGCGTACGAGGAGAACCCGGGCATTCACCTGGAGATCTTTGTACACAAGGCGGACACCCTGTCGGAGGAGTACAAGATCGGTCAGTGCTTGTCCCTTGTCGGTGTTCGCCGCATGTTGACGCCGATCCAGACAACTTTCGCATGATCCAGCAGCGAGTAATTGAAGAACTGATCGACATTAACCCAGAGTACGAGCAGATCCCGATCGAGTTCCACCTCACGTCGATATACGACCATTCGCTGCACGAGGCCTTTTCTCAAAGTGATGCACAAGCTCATTGATTCGTTGCCTTACTTGGAGGATCTGCTGAACGTGTTCTGTGCAGTAGGTTTCTTTCTCCTGGCTGTGTGGTGGGTGCTGACGTCTCGAGCAGAATTCGCAAGCGTCAAAGGCGTTCCTGTTCGACGCAACATCACGGCTGTACGTCGCGACGGACGCCTCTCCCGTCGATCCGCCTACGCACAGCTTGTGCAATGATTACCTCGAGATGCTCAACTCGTTCGGGCCATTGTACCGGTACGCACACAATCGCCTAAAATTTGTTCCTATATCTCACTATGCGCCCAGCTCCATCACTGCTAGCACTCCCTCGACATCAGAAGGTTTCGTCAAGCACAGCCAACAGTGCCGTCAACTCCCCCACACCCTCAGAGCCCACGTCGCCTCGGCTTCAGCTGTCGCCCTTGAACCCCGCGTCGCGCACGCCACACACCCACCTTGCCCCGCTCCCCGAAGACGCCGCCTTCCTCGCGTCGCCTACACTCACACCGTCCGCCACGTCGCCCGCAGCGAGCACACCGACCGCATCCGTCGGGCCGAAGCTCAAGTCGCTCTTCTACCCGAGCGCGTCGACGTCGCTCTCGCCGCACGCGTCGGGCGCGGGCACGACGCTGACGTACCACCTGGTCACGCCGCAGCTCGCGTTGCTCGCGCTGCTCCCGACGGCGGTGTTCGAGCACCGGCGCGGGCTGGTCGAGTATAATGTAGTGTTCTTCCGCGAGGGCGTGCAGGAGATTTGCGAGGTGGAGGAGGATGCGCGGAGGGTGGAGTGACGCGACGCTGGTTTGGGGGCTGCTGCTGCGTGTGGAGCCCAGTTCCGAGATATGTTTTTGAGATTTTGTTGTGCGCATATTACATATCTTTTCTCTGCGTGGTTTCTTGTGCATGGATTTAAAGACTCGGCTGATTCGGACATGCATGTAGGGCCGCGGAGAGTTCACGCGCGCGTTGACCCGCCCGCGCCATCAAGACTGCGTGGCGTGGACTGAACTCGGTCTTCTGCGCAGGAAGTGTGGTCGGTAATCATTGGGTTTGCGGGCACTCTTCACGTCGTCGCTTCTGCGCTGTCTCTGCAGCTGTCCGGGAGAGCCTCGACGTACCTGATTTCGCTCAGTTTGGCACGGGTGCTGCCCTTCGCTCGGCTTGGTTGACGTCGACGAAGTGTTCCTGTGGTCGGGTTCCTGCCGGGCCTCCCGCCCCTCCGAGTTCTGGCGGAGCGTTGATGTCCATCCCCCAACCATCACCACTTCGCGGGGGTTGTGACGGATTCTGTCGGGAACATGAGGAGGAACCTTGAAGCAGTATCGAAGAGGTTGCTATAAAGCGGCTCAACCATGGCTGATAGACTGTTTATTGGGCGGACATGACGGACGTTCTGCACGAGGCGTTGACCGTACGCGTGGGGTCGTTAATACTGCTTAGTCATGGAGGCTATGTCCAGGGCTCGTTCGATGTGGCAACTCCATTCCGGTAACAGTACAATTGCCCCCAGCATTTCCTGTCCTTTCCTGCTCGGTTTTCTATGCGTGCTGACGGCTTTCCGTCAGAGCACCCGCTCACGTTGTCCGGTTCAGCGCAGAATTCGCGGCTCTTCACTGACCATCGTCACATTTTCGAAGGGTGTAATGTGATGGTGTGAGGCGGTAGCCAGGCGCCCCGTGCCCTTTCTGGCAGCGTGGCGGCCTCAAGTACGCAGCCAGAGCCCAGGCTGCCCCCTGCCTGCCCCCTTCCCCTCCGCACGCCCACCACGAGCACAGGCCTTCATAGGTCGAGTTTGTACGTCCCTGCAGCTCTTGCTCTTGACTAACTCGACCGCTGCTAACGACGACGCCCGGTCTGTTCTGCTCTACTCCAGGCGAATATGGCCTCGCACCAGCCTTCGACGAGGATCAAGCGCAAACCCCCGCCGTCCTTCCCCTACTCGCCGCGCTACCCCGCGCCCGACCCCACCGACCCCTTCGCACCGCTCTCTGCGCTCCGCGCCCGCGCCCACTCCAGCACCACCGCCCTCGACACCCCGTTGAGCGAGCCCAACGGCTCGCTGCGCTCCGGCACGCCCGCCTCGCGCCAGACGCACTACCTCTTCGCCGACGCGCCCCCGCCCGAGTTCGGCACCGGCGCGCCGCCGAAGCCGCCGAGCCTCGCGGCCGTCGCGCCCGAGCAGCGCCCGTGGTACGGCCTCGCGCGCGGCTACCTCAACGACGCCACGAAGCCGCTGCGCCCGCCCAAGGCACGCAAGCGGGCGAGCGCGGGCCCCGGCACCAGCACCTACTTCTCCGACGCCGAAGTCCAGGCCGCTGCACGCAACAGACTCACCGTCGTCCCGCAGAGCAGGGACACGGCACCCCCGCGCCGCGCGCCGACAAGCGCGCGTCCGTGCCCCGGCGCGAGTCGCAGTACCACTACCGCCGCCGGTCCCAGTCCGTGGACGCGCTGCTGTCGGCGGCGGAAAAGGCAGCGAGTACAAACATTGTGCCCGGCCAGGAGCCGCGCGGGAACGCGTCCGAGGCCGCGCAGTATGCGTACGACGTGCGCCAGTCGCACGGCTACGTCTTTGGCGAGAGCGACCGCCTGGACTTCATCGACCGCAACGGGCGCCGCCCTCCACGCGAAGCCGTCTCGCGCGCGTCGACGCACTCGGACGCGTCGACGCACTCCGCCGCGAGCCGGCACCGCACGCCGCCCATGACGCCAGACGACACCGTCAGCTCGATCAGCGTCGCGTCGCCGGCCGCGCGCCGGGTGCCCTCGCTCTCCCCGCCCCTGCTGCTGCAGGAGCTCCCGGCACAGCCGGACGCCAAGCCGCTCCCGACGCCGGTGCAAGTCCCAGTGGACGAAGTGGAGTTTGTGACACCGTCGAACAGGAACACGATCGTCGCGGACACGCCCGTCACGGGCGCCGAGTTCGCCATGCTCCTCCCGCCGCCGCCGCCGCCCCTCGCCCCGCTCGTCCCGCCCATCCCCGTCCGCCCGCCGTCCGCGCCGCCGTCGCCCGCGCGCGAGGACGCGCCACCGTCGAAGCCTGCGCCAGCCAGCGTCGCGCGCCTGCCCGGGCGCCGCGGCGTCGAGTCCGACACGGAGGTCGCCGTCGCGGACAGCATGCGCCGGCGGGCCCGCGCGAACAGCCTGAGCGAGATGCGCCGCCGCCTGCGCGACCCCCTGCTGGCTGCGCACCGTACCTCCGCGCTGGCGAGCCCGCCGGAGCAAGCGGGAGGGACGAGGCGGCCACCGCTGTTGCGCGATCTGAGTACCATCATTTCCAGCCCCGTCGACAGCCCCGCCGCGAGCCCCGTTCGGTCGAGCTTCGGCGCTCTCGAGCACCTGCAGGTCATCGCGGCACCCGAGCCCCCGCGCCAGCGCCCGCACCACCGACGCAGCCGGCGCAGATCCACCTCGCGCCGCCGGTCCCGAAGCCCAAAGAAGAGCCTGAGCCACGTGAACCTGGGCCTGAAGCCGCTGCCGAACCTGAGCCTCGCGCCGACGATGGCGAGCGCAAACACGAGCGGCGCGAGCTTCGCGGCCCCGGCAATCCCGGCGCCCCTTCCTGCGGTGCCGCCGGCCATGCATGTGGCGGCGGGGCTGACCGCGACGCGCCCGCGGGACGTTGAGCTCGTGCGCGCGGCGACGGGGCCCGTCCAGCCTACCGTCGACCGCGAGGCGCGCCCCGAGGCACGGCGGACGCAGACAGACGTCCCATGGCGCGTGTCATACGCCGCGCCACGCCGGCCAGTCGTCCCGCCGCGGTCTCCCCCAGGAGTACGCGACGACGGAGGACGAGGACGCGGAGGACCTCGCAGCATACTCGATCCTCGCGGACTTCACGCGTGCTTTGAGCCCCGCCGCGCCGGCGCCGCTGCTCCCCGCGGCCGAAATCGCGGAGGCGTACGCGCCGAAGCGCGCGGTGTCGCCCGTGCCGATACCCATACCGAAGACGGGCAGAGGCTCCTTGAGGGCGAAGGGCGAGGTGCCCAGTATCCCTGCGATCCCGGGCTTCGCCCCCGCGCACCAGCAACCGCACCCGGCACCGCAACGGCGCGGCTCAGACAAGTCTTCACGTACCGAGTCGCCCACGCCGCGCGCCGCGGCACACGCACCCAAGACCGCCGTGCGCGTGCCCGAGCGCGTCGACAGCATGCCGGGGTTCGTCCGGAAGCCCGGAGCCGCTCCCGCTCGCCGCCGCCGCGCACCCGCTCGCCCCTCGGCGCGCACTTCGCCGGCATCGACGCGCTCGGGCCCGACACCACCCTCGACGACTCGATGCTGGTGCCGCCGCCGCCGCCGCCGGCACGCGTGGTGCCGCCCGAGGCTGAGCCCGCCTCCATGCGGGTGAAGGCGCTGCAGGAGGCGCGGCGCGAGGACGACGAGCGCGCGAGCCAGCGGTCGAGCCAGCGGAGCGCGGCGCGCGAGGCCGAGGACACGGGCTACCTGCCCGTCGCGCAGCTGCGCCCTGCGATGAGCCGGCAGGCGACCGCGCAGTCGGTGTCGCGCGCACCGAACACGGCGACCACGCGCCCGGTGCCCGCGCGGGGCCCGAGCAGCGCGTCGGTGAAGCTGCAGCAGGCGCGCGCGGCCGCTGCGGAGGAGGGCCGCGAGCGGGTCCGGGAGACGCTCGAGCGGCGGGAGGCAGACAGGGCGCGCGCGACGTCGCCGCCTGCCGCTGAGCGCGTGCGGAGCCCCGAGGCGCCGCGTCCCGCGAAGACGCGGCCGCCGCCGCTGAAGGATCTCGACTCGCCGCTCCCGCCGCCGCCGATGGAGGTCGCCGTGCCCCCCGCGCCCGTGCGCTCCCCGCCTGTGCGCGCCAGCTCCGCCGCGGCGCACCATGCCGCGCCCGACGCGCGCGTGTGGTCTCCCCTCGCCGCGGAGCGAGGACGGGCCGCGCAGGCAGCGCACGGCGCCGCCGACGCCCGCCTCCGCCGCGACGCTGCAGTCCCCTACGCCGACGGCGCACTCAGGCTCACGCCCTGAGGTGCACACCTCCATGTCCGCGCACGGTCGCGCGCGCTCGCCGAGCCCGAGCGAAAGCGTCGTGCACGAGCACGCGGCGTACCCGCCGCCCGACTTCGACGCGCACGCGGTGCCGACGCGGGACCAGCTCGCGCGCGCGGCGGGCCTCGTCGTCGTCGCGCAGAGCGGTGAGGGCGTGCCGTTCGGGACGCTGTTTGCCAAGCGGCGCACGGTCGTGATCTTTATCCGGCATTTCTGGTGAGTGTTTTCTTTTGTTGTTCAGGGTGGGTGGGGGGAAGGTGCTGACGGTGACTGTGGCGTGTAGGTGTCCGTTGTGCCAGGACTACATGTACGACATCTCGCGGAGCGTGGACCTCGAGGCCCTCCGCCGGGCGAACGTCGACCTCGTCGTGATCGGCAACGGTTCCCCAGGGATGATCCGGGCCTACAGAAGTGAGTCTGCGGACGCCCCCCTTGCACCGATGACTGACCTGGACTTGGCCCCCGCAGAAATATTCCACACGCCGTTCGCGCTGTACACCGATCCGGGGCACCGCGTGTACAACGCACTAGGCATGACGCTGCGCACGACGGACGGCGGGCCCGAGCACGCGCGCGGGCCGTACGTGCGGCACGGGCTGCTCGGCGGCATCGCGATGGTCGTGCGCAACGCGCTGCGCGTGCGCATGCCCGTCTGGGAACGCGGCGGCGACACCGCGCAACTGGGTGGCGAGTTCGTGCTGGGTCCCGGGTGCGTCACATCTCTTCTTTCGCCGCGGCTCCGAATATACTGACAAGTGTGTGGATGTACAGGCCGACGTGCACGTACGCGCACCGGATGCGGACGACGCGCGGGCACGCGCCCATTCTCTCCGTCCTCGCCGCGGCAGGTGTCGAGATCTTCGCGCCGCGGCCAGCGTACCGGAAGCACGAGGCGACGTGGAGCAGCCGGACGGAGACCGCGGTGTCCCAGTCCCGCCGGGACAAACGGACGCGCGACTGCGACGCGCCGGGCGTGTGCGGCAGCGACGCGCTCCCCGAGAGCGGCAGCCAGCGCTCGGACAGCGGCGCGTCGAGCTGGGAGTCGCGGCACCGGCGGCGCGCACAGGCGGACGCGGGCGACGAGGCGGACACGGAGGAGGACCGGCGGGCCGCGGGCGGGCGGCGTCGCGCGTCGCGCCCACGGCGGCCGCGCGCGCAGAACGCGCAGAACGCGCAGAACGCGAAGAAGGCGCCGCGCAGCTTTGTCGTCGCGAACCCGGACCGCACGCGCCCAGCGCGCACGCAGTCGACGGAGAAGTACGACATGTGGCGGCCGCGGGAGGGTGCGCGGGCGGAGGCGGAGCGCGAGGATGAGTACGAGGACCGGGAGCATGACGTGGCGTACATGCTCACGCACGAAGCGCTCACATATTCATTTGGGAACGACGCTGTGAATTAGAGGTTTAAGTTATGCCGATGTCTTGCATGTTTGTATCCTTATTGACACTATGTAGCATATGCCTTGTGTTGTTGTTGGTTAGCACGTCTTTATGATAATATCATTAATTGCGAGTGTACTCACCCTTTAGCTGACGAGTCTGATTCAGCCAGCAAGTGCATGTGCTCAGACATACATGCAGTCACTGACCTCGAAGATTCCAAGTCCTTCAACCCATAGCAATGCGCTTCACAATCTGATCTACATTGACAACGTACGTATACAGGATGTTCTTTGCTGTGCTCGAGTGCGATGCGGATATTATGCCAGTGAATAGATATCGATACAAATGATGCAGAGGGGTATATCATGCCCAGCTGTCGATGAGGGAGTCCCTCATCTCTCCAATCACAGCCGCTGAGCTCTGGCCTTGGAGTTCTGCGTAACTCACTGTCAGCGGTCGCAAGAGAGGAAGATAGTAAGGACTCACTGAATGCAGCTTCAATGACGCTGATTTCCGTCGCGGTTGTGTCAAGACCGACGAATGCACACCAATCGTTCACCACAAGTCCAGCGCCGATGACATCTGAACCACGATTCACGGTGCCAGCCTGCAGCATCGAACGGCGTCAGAGTCTCTCTCGCTTCTCTGCGGCGGCACACGACTCACCACCAGCGGTATCTGCAGCAGGCTGCTCAGCTCGTCCTGGTCCTGCACACTCGTCTTCGGGTGCACGAGGCCGCCCTGGTTGGTGATCGCGCAATAGCTGCCGACGAGGACGTTATCGGCGATCGTCTGCCGGAAGACCTCGACCTTGAGGACGTCCGCGATGATCTCCTCGGTCTCGCGGTCGACGTCCGGGTGGACGAGGGCGACGTAGTCGTTGCATGCGATGACGTTCCCGAGCGCGGACAGCCGCTCCTCCACGCGTTGGATGGCGATGGTGTCGGGCAGGGAGTTGCGCAGGTGCTGCAGCTCCTGGTCGGTCGTCGACGCTGGCACAAGCAGACCGTGGCGGTTGCCTATCGTTCACAGTATGAGAGCAGTGCAACAATGGTAGGATCTATAACGCACCTGCGGTCAAACGACCAATAATGCGTGTGCCTCCGATCGTGGTATGCACGATGGGCACGACGTCTCCTAGCTCGCTTTCAAAAGCCGAGTAGAAGTTGGTACTGCCTTGTACGGCGGTCAGGCAGTAGCTGTTGGTGAGTTTTGCGAACACGCCGACGTCGCTGCTGTTCTCGAATTGGATGCCTGCAATACAGCTTGTAAGGAAAATGCTATGAATCTGGAGATTGTCCGCTCGTACGAGTAGCCATGGTTGCTGAGGGGGATGTGCGGGATTCGTAAAAGGCTTTTTCTGGGTGAGGTAGAGAACGACTTTGTGGGTGAAGTCGAGTGGAAGGAGGCGGAGGTGGTGAGTAGTGTCGGTAAAGCTTCAGTGAAGGCTCAGATAAATACGAGCTCAAAATTCGGCAGAGAACCGTGATCATGTCACAGTCGGTACCGGCGGGGCGGGACCCCCGAACATCGGGATAGATCATAGATCTACGATCAAACGCCAAAGACGCGGACCCCGATTCAGACTAAGGACATAGAACGTACCGTGAGGGCCCAAACAGATCCTAAGAAAGAAGATAAAATGTGCTGACGGTGTAATTTTTGGGAATATATAGGGCATTTTAGATGTGTTTGGCCTATCTTCAATCCATTTTGGGGTTGTTTGGGATTATAAGTAATTGGACATGAATTGACGCATTCTGGATGACCCGATGAGGCGTCGGGCATATACGACATCAAGAGTCAAAACCTTGAGATTGCCTGGAAGACATAAAGTGCATAACTTAGGTCATTTTTGGATCGTACCTCTGAACCGACATTCAGGGGTCCTGTCGCCCTCGGTCACAGTAGGTCACAGTGCATCACACGCCGTGTGACACCGTTCCCGCTCGGGGGACAGAAGCGCCGCCCACCGAGCTGGTTGACGTCGACACGTTCAGAGCAGGTGAAGTCGATAACAACGAAAGCTCTTCCAGAACCGCAGTCATACTGACTCCTGAAGTAGCCGTCCATACAACCCAGTCATACACAACCTGAAGCGAGCGAGTCAGACCCAATCCGCCTGATATGACTGGGTTTTTACGGAACCGTTGGTTGTTAGGTTCACGGTTTCCCACAGGAACAGCATCGAGGCAGCGGTTTGTCGCAGGCTCCACGTTTCACAAGAAATACAGTGCAACGTATGCGACAAATGCAGCTGCACATCCTGGGCATGCTACTAAGATTGAAAAAATCATCCATGACACAATCAAAGTACGTGCCACCATTATTCGTGCATTTCTCCATTAAATTTAAGGTCAAGACCACAGGACCAATAACGTTTGCTACATACATGCAAATGTGCTTATCTCATCCTACTGAGGGATACTACATGAGCCCTGCACACTCTGTGTTTGGTTCCAAGGGCGACTTCATCACGAGTCCCGAAATCAGTCAGGTGTTTGGAGAGGTGAGCACTACACTCACGCAGTACGTGAAACGGCAATGAAGGATACTCAGAACGATATGCGCAGCTGGTAGCTGTCTGGCTTCTGTCTCAGTGGTTACATTTTGGCCAGATGAGAAAGATCAGATTGATCGAATTGGGACCCGGTCGGGGAACCCTCATGGCAGACATTCTCAGAGTAAGGCACCTTACGTTAACCCTCGCTATAGCCATCTCATTTTTTAGCTAGGTTTTATCCCAGTTCCCGGCAGCGGCTTCTGGAGTGGGAGATATCTGTCTCGTAGAGACAAGCGACTCAATGCGAGCTATGCAACGAGAAAAGTTGCAGACTCTCCCAGCGGCAAATGAGTGGGGCATCCAGTGGTACTCATCCATTGACGACATTTCCGCAGATCGAGATACGTTCACGATAGTTCTCGCGCATGAGTTCTTCGACGCTCTGCCATTTCACCTATTACAGGTACAGTACATTTACTCTTCTGACATCAAATGAGCGATAGACCGATTCCAATATCCAGAGATGCAATGATGGATGGCGCGAAGTTCTCATTGCCTCTGGTTCTGATCCAGCTGCGCCTGCGGCACTGAGAGCGCGTCACTCGCTGTCAGATGCCCGGCCATTCTCAGAAAGTGGGTTACTGGCTTCCGCCGATAGTTCCAAGCCGTCATCGGCGGGTTTCCGCCATGTCCTATCTCCTAGTCTCTCGGCGACATCTACTCTCTTGGGTGCCTCTTCCCTCGGTTCGCCAATCTACCTGTCGGGTCACGCATAGAAGTGTCCCCGAGTGCTTTCAAGATTGCTCGTAGGATTGGCGAATTGCTGCAGTCTGATGCAAGTGCCCCGCAAAATGTGCCCGGCTGTGCGCTGGTCATGGACTACGGTGGGGACAAGGCCTTTGGTAGCTCCTTTCGTGTGAGTTGATTAGCGTCGCAGTAGTGATTGGCTTCGTTGACTGACAGCATTGTCGTCTTCTGTCTCTCCGATCTCTCACGGCACCAACAGGCATTCAAGGATCATAAAATTGTGGACGTTTTCCAGAGCCCGGGTGGATGTGATTTGACCACAAATGTCGACTTTGCGTACCTCAGAGATGCCATCGCTGATCTTGGTACGTGCATTGTCTCTCCTTCGCCTCGCCGTGTCGCTGACGTTATCATCTGACCGCAAACTATATGACGCTACTCGCTACCGTATGATGGCGACACCTCCGGGCGCGTACATGATCAACATGCGGCGTTCGGAAATGACATTAGCTACAACACACGGCCCAATACCCCAGGGTGCCTTTTTGGAACGCATGGGACTCCAGCTCCGTGTCGAAGCTCTCAAGAAGGCGGCCAAAGACCCAGAGAGGAGGGGGGAGATTGAGAGGGCCGCCAGACGGCTCGTCGACCGCACGGGAATGGGCAGCCAATACCAGTTCATGAGCATCACTGGCACAAAGCATCTCCATCCGCAGCCAGGTGCGGAACAGCGGTGGCCGTTCGTCGAGGAGAAGATAGCCACACTCCCATAATCTGTCAAGAGGACCTTTCACAGGCGATTTCGGTGGGCCACGGTCGCCGCACCGCGTCCGAGAGATAGGACTCGCTTGACGGTCGCAGTAGTGGGTCTTGTATTCAAGTTCTGTATGTTGACTTGCTTGCTATGCATTCCGCGTCATTTTGGGATCAGCAGGAAATACACCCGTGCTTCGCCATCCATGCAACGGGGAGCTGCGTCGGACTACTCATACCCCTCCGTGTGATCATGCCGTACAGCGATGGCACCGACGTGACCGGGTGGTACAGCCTCCATGGGTCCTTTCCACGGTCGTCTTGTCTGAATGCTCTTGAGCTCCCTCTATCTTGCGCTCGCTCGAGTGTCAGACGCGGTGACGTGAAGCGGCTTGCCCTCGTTCGGCGCGCCCAGATTGCAGCATTGGCCGTGCATGACGCCGCTGGGGACGCCGCATATAAGAGAGCGGCCAGGTTGGTCTCATGATAACACAGTGCACTCACCGAATTCCTTCAGAGCTAGCGCATTACCATGTCTGCCGTTCCCTCCCACAAGACCATCCTTGTCATCGGCGCCACCGGTGCGCAAGGTCAAGCTGTGATCAACAGCCTCCTTGCGGCTTCGGACGACGGTACACCCTCCCCATACTCTGTCCGCGCCTTGACACGGGACGTCACCGGACAGCGGGGCCCAGGAACTGGCCAGCAGAGGCGTCGAATGCGTCCAAGGTTAGTCGCTATCTTCCTACACCATTGCCAACGTAGCTCGAGTTGCTGACTATTACCTGGTGTCTCCGTGGCTGCCCTTGCATTTTAGGTTCATTCTACGACCTGCCCACCGTCGCAAAGGCTCTTGAAGGGGTCTACGGCGCGTGGGTCAATACGGATGGCTTTACGGTCGGAGAACAGAAGGAACTCTACGCGGGCATACGTATCTTCGAGCTCGCCAAGCAGAACAAAGGCGTGCGGCACTACGTATGGAGCAATCTTGACTACGCCTTGAAGGTGCGTCGTACTCTTGGGACGCTGCTCGGATGATCATGCTGATGTCGACGACCGTGTCTTATAGAAGGGTGTCTATGATCCTAAATATAGATGCGAACACTACGGTACGCTTCGGGGCTGCTGATTCCGAAGGAGGACAGGCGTCTTACCCCTGTGTTGCGCAGATGGCAAGGGACGGGTTGGCGAGTGGATGCACGCTCAGCCGTCCGAAGTTGATGGCGATGGCATGGCCTGGAGCATCGTCACCTCCGGCCCTTACATGGACATGCTCTTCAACGTAAGCGGGGCAGATAATCCCACTCCGGCGTACGTCGCTGACTGCATCCTCCTGCAGATGATGTTCGGGCCCTTGAAGCGTCGCGACGACGGCACGCACGTATTCGCGACGCCAGTGGGGCAGGGACATGTACCGATGATCAGCCTCGCCGACCTGGGGTTCTTCGCCCGCTACACGTTCGACCACCGCGCCACGACGTCCGGACGCGAGCTCTGCGTCGCGAGCGACGTCGTCAGGTGGGACTACCTCGTCTCCACGTTTACGAAGGTGACGGGCGAGCCTGCGGCCGTCGTGCACCAGTCGCTCGACGAGTGGTTCGCGAACTTCGACGGCGTGGATAAACCGGTGGCGAACGAGCTCGGCGACGGCGACGGGTCGAGCACGACCTGGCGGGAGAACTTCGAAGGCTGGTGGGCACTCTGGCGCGACGATGTCATTCAGAGGGATATGGAGTGGATTCAGGAGGTGCACCCACAGGTTGAGACGCTGGAGGCTTGGATGCGGAGGAATGATTACAAGGGCAAGTGGAAGAGGAGCCTCCTGAAGAATTCGGAGGATGGGAAGACTATCAGTCCTAAGTGGGACGTTATTTCTATCCTTTAGCGTTTCAGAAAACCCTGCCGCATCCTCATGTAATGTACCATAGTATTCTGACTGGACCCCCGCACGACTCAGCGAGGGCTTCAGATCAGCATTCGTTACTGTCAGCGCGACCAACGCCTCTTTCATGTCTTGTCATTTCAGCGAATGTTCATCAGAGCTGTTTTTTGCGTCTCGAGTAGCAGGCAGGCTATAGTCTCCCCGTAAAAGCCTGTTCTGTTACTTCATCCTCAAACTTACCAGAGATGTATCGGGCCACATCACGGCGACCCTGAGAGCGATGTAGTGATGCACACAGCAGATCCATCAAGCCGCCAAGCGCTGTCGCACACGAAGGACAACAAATCTACACGGCGTTCCGTGCTCGTAGCGGTACAGTCATGTGATGGGGCCAGAGTGCATCTGTACGTGGGCGCGATGAATTCTAGTACCCAAGAAGGCTTCGTTACCCTGCAAACATCGTAAGCGCAGGACGGGCGTACGGACAGACAAAGAAAGAAGTTCAGTAAATTATAGATGAAAAGTCCAATATTAACCACAGTCCATAGCAAATAAACCACAGTTCAACACCGAGCACCGCTCGCTTGCAACGCATGCTGCCTGCCCCAGTCCTCGACCCACGCAACCAAGTCCCGCGCCATCTTCCTACCCTCCGCCGCACGCCGCCCCGTCTCGCCCGCGCGGCGTTTCCGCGCCTTGGCGGCCGTGCCCGTGTCGTGCGCCGCCTGGACCGCGCCGGCCCACTCGCCCGTCTCGTACGCCCCGTGCGCGGGAGCTCGATACCGACGCCTTTGCCTGTCCAGGAGCAGGCGCAGCCCGTGCTCCTCGATGAACAGCGGCCGCGGGACGTACACGAAGGGCGTGCACGAGTCGACGCATTCCGAGACCGTGCCGTAGCCCTGGTAAAATAAAGTGATTAGACTGGGCCTGTGGCCGGGATAGAGGTAACATACTAGTTTGCCCAGAAGCACGTCTGCGACAGCGAACAGGTCTGGCATGTATATGTCCTTGGGCGCAACGAAGAAGCAGTCAGGCAGCTCTTCGCCATCTGCTGCGGCCCAGTCCTTCGAGACCCCGCAAACCACTGCGATCCACGACTCGTCCGGCAGCAGCGTCCCAAACACCGTCTCCTCAATTTCGGCGGATTCGTTTCCCAGGCCAAACGGATCTTTGTCTTCGTCTAACTTAGGAGTAGGCGGTATCGTGACGGTCGAGAAGAACGGCACCGAGGTGGGACCCTGGCGTGGACGGCACAGACGCTGTGGGTGCTCCAGGAATATGGAGCAAAGACGGGCCGCGCGACAGACTCGGTCTCAGCCGCAGCGACCCGTTGGCACTCGACGACTCTCGCAGCGCATCCGTCAGCGCTTCAACGGCCGCGTCCGCGTTCTCCGCATCCGCCGGCATCGTGTGCATCTTCCCGGCGAGATCCTTCGAAGTGTGCGGCGGTGGATGCGGCGGGACGCCGTTGGCCGCCTTGGACGGCTGCAGCACCGCGTGGTCGGGCGTGCCGGAGGCCGACGGCGTGCGGCTGTGCGAGCGCGACGGCGGCTTGTGGAAGATCTGCCCGCCAAAGGACACGATCAGGATCTTCAGGGCGGGGTCGGCCTGGCGGTGGCGGGGGACACCGACGCTGTCCAGCACGCGCTGGCGGCCCGCCGTCGTGTACGCGGCCGGGTCCGGGGAGCGCACGAGCAGGGGCGCGGACACGACGCGGCGCGGGACCGATTTGGGCGGGAAGGGCGCCGGGAAGGGGATCTGGGGAAGTAGAGTGTATTGCGCCGTGGGTTGCATCAGATGATCGGACGTGGCTGTTGCAAATGCCCTCGTCTCCATGTCCACCCAGTCTGGAGAAGGAAGGGCGGGGTGCGCGGCGAAGGACGGGATGGGAATGGCGCCGGGGAGGCGTAACAGGAGGTCTGCGCATCGGTAGCCTTCCCATATCCGCTGAACGAGCGGGTCGAGGTTTTCCCGCGGGATAGGCACGTCCGGGGCCAGCTCCTGGCGGGGAGGTGGCGAAACACCGAGATGGGTTGCTAGTTCTTGCTCGGAAGGGGTGTCTTGTTCGTCTACAAGGGGCGTGGCGAGGTAGCTGTACACGGAGTCGAAGGTGAAGTTGGTGATCAACACGGAGGGCAGGCCGGCAGCGTTTGGCCGCAGCACTGTTCACACATTAATGAGCACGTCGCGATGGGCGATTGGTTTTAGCGTACCAGCCGAGGAAAGCCGCATCACTCAAGACGCAGTCGGCTTGTATTGCGCGGAGCCAGCGCGCCTCTTCCTGTATCTTCTCCGGTGTCTGTTCTAGAAACTGCTTGAGCACCTCTACACTCTTTGCACGGTCCACACGATAACTATGCCAACTGCGCGTTAGCGAACAAGCTCATAAGCTCGGCAGATACATGACGCACGCAAGCGGCTGCACTATGACAGGATCTATGTTGCAATTACGATATAAAGCTAGATATTAGCAACTGTCAGCCTTATTTCACACAGCATGGATATGATGACCGCACCTCCGAGAGCGACACTGTCTGAAAACACGTGCTTTGGGGCGGAAGACACGATGTGGACGATTGGCTTTGGTGTCAGGCACAGCAGGTGGGATGCAAATGCAGAAACACGCGTAGCATGGCCATAGCCTGCGGTTGCAAACGGTAAAGTTGGGCTTCGACTGGTATAACAAAGATCGGGTGTAGAACTCACCATGTCCCGAGCAGTAGTATACGAAATGCATCCTTCTGTCGCCGTGAGATTCCACAGCACCAGTTGGTACAGTCGCGGATATGAGCTTTGATATTGAGATGCGAATATGCGGCGGGCACAGATGTTGGTCTCCGTCTAGGGCTGGCCGGCCAGAAGAGCTCTATAACAAAGATCGGAAGGCTGACTGGGGCTAGCCTGTCAGCCGGCTGGGTAGGGTTGGTGGTCGTGGTCGTGGTCGTGGTTGAGATGGTCAAAGGTGCAGAACGGAGTGTGCATGGTTGCGAGGCGGCGCACGGAGGCAGCTGCCGACGCGCACATCGCTCAAAGGTGGAAGAGGTCGATGACGAAGTGCCGGATTGAGACCTGTGATGTCACGGAATCGGGCGGCGTGATGGCGCCCGTCGTGACACATTTTTCTACGCGGAATGTCCGCGCATTTGTCGTCCGCTGCTAATCCGCTGCGGCGCGGATGCGTGAGCAACTTGTGCTTGTCTGACATGTCATATGGCGGATTTTTTTTATTCAAAAGAAATGCGTATGATAGAGAGGACGGTAGAAGTACAGGACGTGCAAAGTGATAAACGATAGACTGACGAAAAAAGCTCCGAAAGCGTCCAAGAGAATGGGTCGTAAATGGCCGTAACAAAGTCTCAAAAATCAAGGAAAGCAGCCTCACTCAGCCTCCGGCTCTCCTCGTCCTCGATGTCCTTCGCATACATGAGTATGCTGCCCCGGCTGTGCATCGTCGGGCTCAGCGGCGTCCTACGCGGCGTCGCGCTCGGAGGCGTAGCGTTTTGCCCACCAATCGGCGACAGCGGAGACCGTGCACTGAGGGCCGCCTTGTCCCGCGGAGTGGTGTCGATGATCAAAGATTTCGGCCGCAGGTGCAGCTTGGTCGAGATCGTGCCCCTGACAGAACGACGAAGGTTCCCGATCGAGGCTGAAGGGCGTGCGACCCTCGAGGCGGAAGGAGGAAAGGCGGAGGGAGGGGCGCTCTGTACGACGAGTTAATCAGGGGTGAAGGAAGAGGTCAATGAGCTGCTTACATCGGCGGTGACGACACGTCTCCCAAAGAATCCAGGACGTTTGCGCTCGCCAGCATTAGCGACGGCCGCCGGCTTCACTGCGAGCTCCGCTACGATATTCACGCTGTCGCTGTCTTCCACGGGACTCTCCTCGATCGCGGCGGCGATGTTCGACGAGACCTTGTTCACAGCCGAGCCCGAGGCCAGTGGTGCTGATTTTGTTGGGCCTCATCGAGCGGTCGTTCTCCGAGGTATGAGAATCCCGTGATGCGACTGAACCCTTCCTCGGCCGTCCGCTCACGTCTTCCGAGACATATGGTGTATGCGGGGCATCCGACGTGGTGGTCGAAGAAGTGCTCCGCGTAGGCGAAAGCGCAGGGATACTTGATGTCGTGGACGCGGCAGCGGTCGAACGGCCGCGCTGAATGGGGATCGGCTGAGAAGGTGTAGACCGTGTAGGGAGCGTAGAGCTACGCGGCCGCGAAGAAGCACCTTCTGAATCAAGTGGCGGAGATAAGTGACGTTCTGGCGCGGTCGCCGACGGAGAGGTGGATGTATGCGCCGGAGGAAGTGTTGCTCGGGCAGCGACTTGGCGATCACCCAGTACACCGAACTCCGACGTCGGGGTGGTAGCCTGAGCCGTCGGCGATGCCACCTTGCTGGTCGTCGTGCTCGGAGATGAAACCGGTAAAGGAACGTCTGCGGGATCCAAACTCTCAACATCCGTGTCCTGTCCGCATCCAGACTGAGAGCTGTCAACCAGCTCCGCCTGACTTGGCGACAACAGCGGTGCGCCATGGTCCGCAACGACCTTAGCGCGCAGCGACGATACCGGCGGGCCGATCACGAGCCCATCCTCGTCGAGCGCATCGAGCAGCTGCGAGTCACGCGAACTGCTGCTCTCTGCGGCGTACCCGCCCTGCGCGTTGCGCGCCCGCCACTGCTCGCGGATCCGCGCCGCCGCGCTGTCACTGTCGTTGCTCTCGGCCTCGCTCGCGCCGCCGGTGTCTTCGACGACACGCGAGAAGCGGCGGTCGAGCTCCGCCTCCTGTGCGCTCATGGGCAGCGTGTCGCCGTGGCGGTCGCGGTACCGTGCCGGGATGAGTCCGCGCGCGAGCAGCGCGGCCTCGCGGTGCTGCGGCGAGAGGTACGCGTTCGCGTCTGCGGGCGCGGGGGCTTTAGGGACGGCGAGCGCGCCCCTACGTTTGGGCTTGCTCACAGACGGCTTGACCGTCAAGTCGTCCGCATGGGCCGTGGACCCTGACGAGGAGGGTGCGGCGGTATGAGATGCACGGGGAGCGCGCAGCTTCGTGGTGATGCGCTTGAACAGTCCGCCTTTCGACGGTGGTGTGGTTGGCGAGGGCATGGTTATCGAGGGGGCGCCGAACGCAGATCTTGAGACTGCAGGGTCACAAGTCAGCATTTTGTACGATGAAAGCATGAGAGTGATAGCGGCGAAAGATGAGCACGGAGGCCCAGGCTACGTGATACCGTGCATCGCAGAAGTTGGGTGGACAAGGCAATGTCAGGGGCGGACATTCCACGGCAGCCAGAAGGGGGCAGAGGCGCTTGGCGCTCGCACGCACCAAGCCGGCGCTTGTGGAGTGAATTGACAGTTCGCGATGGACGAGGTGGATTGAAAGGATCCAATCTGCTGTCTCCCCGCAAGGGCGTGATGAACTTGTGACGGAACCGCGCTGACACTCCCAGGCGAAGAGATTGGATGAATGGTGTGGGCGAACCCAATAGGGGTCGCCGGAAAGCATTGCCATAAACGCCCTCAACCCGCTCTGTGCATGTGCTCGAGAATCACGAGAAGAGAAGGAACTGAACGTACCTTGATAGAGTGTAGTACAAAGAATGAAAGAAGGGGCGGTCAAGTCTGCCTGGATGTGAACCTGGAACGTAGAGGTTTGTTAAGTACCAGCTCTCGAAAGGGCTAAACCCTTCGGGTAAGGCGGAAGCAAAATCTCAAAGTATTGCGGAGGGTCCGTATGTGGAAAGGGTGACTGCATCATGAACCGGAGTCAAGTGCGGCAGCATCGACAGGCATGAGGCGTCGGGGGTATTGTCATGCCACGATAGGCAGACAGAGAAGCGGGCGACTGGGATTACGGCAAGACCAGGAATGGTGGGATAAGGCTGCAAGGTACGAACCTTGGGGACGATCAAAGCTCTGCGCTGGGGGATGGCAGCCGTGTGCCGGAGGGTATACGTTCCTGAGGGTATCTCTCCCTTGCGGGGTATCCTAAAATGGCAGTCCGACGGAGCGATGAAAGGAGTGGGCGATCACTGAGCAGCCACGTCATGGTGTGTAAGGTGCGGAATGGCTGGAACTGAGTGAAACGGACTCACAGATGAAGTCCAGACTCGACAACCTTTGGCAGCTCGTAGGACAGCCCGAACCGTGTGCCTGCAGATGCTCGGTGTCACGTAGGTCGTTTGTCGCGTTGAGCAGATGAATGTGTCCGGCAACGATGCGACTGTCAAGTCCAGCGGAGCGGCAGAATGGGCGAGGGGAGGAGGAGACCAGGCAACGAGCCCCATAGCGTATTTATTGGGACGCAGCACCAGACGAATACGGTGTGGGATGAGAACATGTTGCCCGGGTGATCCCCGCAATAGAGCGAAGCTGGTTGCCCACAGCCGCATGCGGATGCGCATCATCGCCTGAGAACTGGTGACCCGCCCTCCCGGACTTGCTCCCGGCGGAGAAAAATCAACTCGGGCGGTGGTCGGGAGGTCCCATGACTCTGCCGCTTATGGTCCTCTGTCGGTCCTCTGCTTCGGGACCTGTTGCCTGCTTCGCGTCGTCAATGACTCGCGTGGCAGCATGTATCTGGGTGCAACAGCCACAGCAGGCCCTGGTAGGCTGGCGAGCCCTGAGATGTTGAAAAACTCACGGTTGATTCTCGCATCTGTCCGCAATTTCCAGAGGGAACCGTGAAATCGTCGTGGCGTGGTATCAGAGTGACACCCGGTCTGGACCCGAAGTGCATGGCAGTGATGGCACTGCCGCCGACTGCCGCTTTTAGACCGCAAATCCTTAAATATTAGCGCTCTAACGACGCTGGTCGGGGAACGCCGAGTATGTAAGCTCCGCTTCCCCTACGCATCGCTAGGCGCGCGCAATTGCAAGCGTGACCGTCGGTAGCGCTGGCGTCGATCTACTTGCCTGTCGTGGTGGGACATGAGCGAAACCCTGCTTGCCGTCCTCCTCGTTACTCTGTCTGCCAAGGGCTCTCATTTGGTCTACCGCTGGCCGCCAGACCCGCAGACGCGACCCAGACTCGCCCGCCCGCTCCCCAAGCACGACACGACATGCATACACGCCGACAACCCCTGGAGAGCCGCACACGCCGACCATCCATCCCGGTCATGCGACCACTACGAGCCTGAGGAGAACGACTATCGCTGGAGGCGTCCCAACATTGAGCGCGCGAGATCCATGTCATTCTCCCGCGCACGTTCTCATCCTGCCTCGAGACGGGCGTCGCCGTCGAAGGACACGAAAGACACCTTGGAGATTAAGCATGAGCCGCCGGACCCGGACGAGTACGACGAGCTCCTGGGGTACTCTGCCGAGTTTCTCGCAGGCCTGCTCTGCCCGCACCCGGCCATGTGTCACCAGAAGTTCGAGCTCGTGGCGGACGAGCTCGCGTTCATCGGCCACCCTGTCTGCGCAGACGAAGACGGGTCTTGGCGCTTTCGTCCCGAGAAGCTCAAAGCCACATCCAGAGGTCGAGGCTCGCGCAAGGCTCAGACAGAGTCGCCTCAAGTGGAAGAAGGCTCGCTTACACCAGACACGTCCACGAAGGAGATCCCGTCTTCCGGGACTTGGTTGCAGACTTTCCACCTCGTCGTTGTCTTGGACCTCCCGGATCCGTCGTCTTCTGCGTCAGGGAATATTGCAAAGTACTTTGACACCATATATGAGCAGATCGCGTTCTCTACGACTGCTGTGATGTACCAAGAACAAGTGCTGAATAATTTTGTCGAGGCTGAATGTGACCTGTTGGGTACGCTGAGAGAGGAATTTGTGAAGAAGGGTAAGCCACCGTGTCCCCTGAATGTACCTCCCATTAAATACGCTCTTTTACAGGCGAGCCATTCTCAGCGTATCTACAGGAAGCTCTGAAGGTGTCCTCGATAGCATCGGCTATGAAAACGCTTTATGAGTCTGTCAAAGACGGTATCATTGCACAGCTGACCATCCGTGAATTTCCGTTGGAATTGCAGCTGCCTCCTTATCTCGACTCTCTGCTGCACAACGAGGACCCCTTGGACTCGGACTACGTAGACCGCGAAGGCATCCACGAAGACGAATACGGGGCCACAGTGTCATGGGGAGATGAGATGACCTTTGCGTGGCGACTTCCTGCGCTCGCACCTTGGAAGAGCTTGCTGCGCCTAGACGACGAGGGAGAGGGTGGCTACGAGCTGCATCGGAAGCTCCGGGAGCCACAGCTCAGCCCGGAGGACAGGGAGCTCGCGGAGCAGTTGGTCAAATTCTTGGACTTGGCCGCTGTCACTCTAACGTGAGATCGCTCCATCTCACTTCATTTCGAGCACTCACTGGAAACAGCTTGGCCGAGATGGCGGACTTGCTCGATTGGGAACTCGAAACTCAGGTGTTTCCTACCGTACGATGGCTTGTACACCATCGACGTGCCAAAGTCGTGGACTACATACACCCGGGATTAAAGACCGTCTTCAGTCTGCCGCAGAAGCTGCCTGCGTCGTAAGCACATTACCAATGGGGTCTGCAGCCGGGTCTGATGAACATTCACAGGTTGACGGACTTGTCTGACGAATTCTCAGAGACATTCACCCACCCCGCCATCCCCCCGCTCCCCAAGCTGCTCTCCCAGATCTCGACCAGCACTGGCGCCCACTTCTACGCCGCCGTCGTCAACTCGAAGGACATGCTCCAGCCGTACCACGACGTCATCCTCTGGCTGCTCAAGCGCGACCTGCTCGTCACGCTGCACCTCCGGGTGCGCATCGTCGCGACCGCGGCGCTCAAGGAGCAGGTGCGCGCGAAACGCGAGCTGTCTCACGCACGGCGCGAGCGCGCCCGCCGCCGGTCGCTGAGCGTGCACGGGCGGCGCGTGCTGCAGGCGAGCGCGACGGGCGCCCAGGCGCGGCGCGGCAGCGGCAGCGACGCCAAGGGCAGCGACGGCCCGGACTCGAGCCCGGTCGACTACTGGATGTCGATGTCGCCGAAGAGCGCGCGGCGCCAGGCGCGGCAGATGTCCCCGCCGCGCGCGGCGGCGCACCGGCGGAACCGGAGCCTGTCGCTGCTGTACGGCGCGCCGGACCCGCCGGCGGCGCCGGTGTTTGAGGACGAGGAGGACGTGCTGCTGGACGAAGAGTTTGAGGTAGGCTCGGTGGATACGGACGAGGCGCGCGCGCAGGCGTGGGAGGAGGCGCGGCCGACGATGATTGCGGACCCGGCGAGGGCGACGCCGTTGGAGAGGCAGTGGCTTGCTGCGATGTCGGAAGGGAAGGATGCCGCCATTGCACGTCGGTTCGAGCAGTAGGTCGCCCGTTTAGCAATTTTTGCACCATGCTAATTCACCGTCTTGCGCTAGCATCAACCAATACTTCGACGGGAGATGTAGTGACGATGAGATACTCTACAAAGCGGGTATATCGCGTCGGTATCTCCGTGAAGTTCTTCACCACTATGAAGAATATGTACGTTCGACCGTAATCTCTACATGGATTGGTTCTGATTGTACATTCATAGCTGCAAACCTTCCTACACCCCGCCTAAGTAGTCTTCTCGGCCGTCCTATGCACCCACCCCAGCAACCGCTCCGCCTTCGAGCAGTCAAAGAAGCCCTTGCTCAATTCCTTCCCCTCTTTGACCGGTACATGACTCCAGTATTTCCTGTACAGCTCCTTTGGCTCCGCATTCTCCGTTGGCTCCGGCGCCACGATAAAGAACGCCTCGTGCCCCATCCATGCACCCTCTGGAGCGGTCACCGCGCGCAGGAATGCGTCTGCGCACGAGTCTTCCTGGACGTATCCCCACAGATCATTTCTCCGCCTATCTGGATCGCCCTGGCCTGCGTCCTGTCGGCTCGGGCGCAGCCAGCTTGGTCGTAGGCTCGCGATTCGCATCTGGGGCCACCGACGCACGATAGTGTCAGCTTGTGTCTCCATGATTCTAATCATTGCATGGGTCAGTCGATGACGTCGAACCTACAGAATAGCAGAACCTACAACTTTGACAAACCGTACGGCTCGTCAGGCTCACGCGGGTGCTCTTCGTCGAGGGGCAGGTAGTACAACTTGGGGTCTTGGCTGTATACTAGTGGCACCACATTTACTGAAGACGCGAGCGCAATTCTCGTAATGCCGAGCTATGGACGGAAACTTAGACACTAGATTACACACCTCAGCATTACACCTAGGGCACTCACGTCTGCAGCAGAGCGAAGCACGTTCCAGGAAATGACCACGTTTCTATACATCAACTTGCCATCAAAATCGCCTAGTGTCGGTGCACCTTAACGGTGTCTACATACATATTATGCGTGTCGGAGATGTAGTCCTTTGGCTGGGGAATTCCTGCGAGGTGTATCACGGCCTCCGCCTCGCGAATGGTTTCCTTCGCGGCGGTGTAGTCGCGCAGATCGGCAGAGGCAAACGAAAAGTTGGGGTGCATCAAGAATTCCGAGGGCCACTTCATGGGCGTGCTGTCAATCCCCTGTACTGTGTGTCCCTCCTTCAGGGCCCGTCTGACGATGGGGCCGCCGACAGCGCCGTTACATCCAGTTATTGCGAGCTTCATGCGAGGTGAAGAGGGAGAGAAAGAGAGGTTGGGCGTTATGTGCTCGCGGGAGTGAAGCAAAGAGGGCTTATATGACTGGGACTTGCACTCTGCTTACAGCCTCGTGTTGATTGCGCGCAGGATGACAGTCACGAGTACCTTGCATTGTTCATGGTCTTGCCGGCAATATGTCGGCAACTGAAAGCTCTAAACACGACACCTGCTATTTTAGGATGCTTGTGTATTCAGCGCCGATTGCATGGGACTTTTGTGTTTTTCTTTGGCAGCTTGCTTCAGGCTTGCTTTCCTCTCTGTCGGTTATCATCTACGCGACATTCCTGGTTTACCAACCCAGCCAATCAACAATGCATCATTGTTTGACTATTCAAGAGGTAGTGCAAGCTATCGCGGAATACGTGGACGGGGACTTACTTCTGGCGATGGCCCTGACTTTTATTTTTATTTTTATTAACATCTGGTATTGTTAACGAAGCGCGGGACGAACCGCATGAGCTCCGGTGCTAAATAGATATGTATCTACTTGGGTCCGTTGAGTGTGAGTCCGTATGTCCGTGGTGTCAACTTGCCAGGGCATCCCCCTGGGATAGATGCCCTTCTCTTCCCCCTTCTACGGACAGGAAGGGCGGTCTCCGGCACTCTGGCCCGGAAACTCCGCACAAAGAGTAAGAGAAAAACACACCGCTCTACATGTAGGCGTATAGCCCTATATAGTCTGGATGAGCGCTCTTGCGATACTCATACCTCTTTTCCTGTACCCATACAGGATTAAGCCACATGTTGGCCTTTGGCTTTTTCCTTTGGACACGAGTGGGTTTTTGGTACTTGCGCAACAGGTCGATAAACCTGGCCTTTTCCCTCTCTATCCACTCACTTCCTTTGAGCGACCGAAGGTCCTCCTCAATCGCTAAAGTAGTGTCCAAATCTCAGCCGAACTCGACGAGAAGCTTGTCCTCATCTATATCTGATCCGAACTTCTTTCGGATGCTGTTAACAGCGTGCTACCCCCACCACTGTTCAAAGTTTTGATCGAGTTTACCCCAATTCGTCATTTCCTGGTCTTCCTCCCATCTGGCGGAGGGAGTGCCGGGGCATGATCCTTGTCCCACGAAGCGCGCTACTCTACGCGATTCTTCCATGGAGATCTGCTTTGTGAACAGCAAGGGAGTCTTCCTTCCGGACTCCGTTGTGCTCATCGTCGTAAATTTGTTCCTCAAGTCCAGCCACTGGAATGTGGCTACCATCGGAGTTCAGTTTCAGGAAGAGGGCAATGTCCTCTTCCGTAAATGCGAAGACCCTTCGGCGAGCATTGGCATTGAATATGGTGCCTTGCTCTCCGTTGTTCCTTGCTATTTCAAACAGTTCCCTATCCATGAACTGTTTGTTTCCTTCTCTGATGAAGCGGCGCATCTACAACTTGCAATCATATAGGATATGATTGTGTGTTTCTACATCTCCACTACACCAGCACTGGGCGACCTTCTCCTGGTCGGGAGATTGATCTTTTGTCTGTATGCTCTATGTAGGAAGTGATTACTTCTGAAGCGAACGAAACGGGAATATATCCTCTGATCTTTTCCCATGGTTTTCAGGTACCAGTTCATGGAGTATTTCCACGTGACGTTTGCCTGATCGTCCTTGGAGCCTCTATTCGGCACCTGACTAAGCTTTTTCCACGTTCTTCCGCAGTATTCTGGATCTCTGCGCATATTGGACCACATTTTTGTGGTTAATTGATAGCCCTGACTTGTTGCGCATTTTACGACCCGGCGCTGGTCGTGCTGTGGAGAGACTTGTTGGGGTTGGCACCTCTGATAGCATGTCTTCCCGCAAGTACCTTAAACAACATACCCAATGCTGATCTAGTATGTGTCTTATTGTTGCATTTGCCTCTCGTTCAATAAAAGCTCTGCATATAGTCGATTGCCTGCATACCCACCACCGCAGATTGGTCTCGTTTCCAGCATCATACCCGTCAGCGTGCGCACCTCACCATATTCACCAACAACGAGCTAGACGAATATCCTTTCTCAGTGGACTACAGCTGTTACCAGATCCTGTGCAGCTCCTACCCGGACCGAAAGATCCTGCCAAACCTGTGTCAATTAGAGTGTTTCAATGCAGAGGTTGTGAGATACCTCTCTCTTTGTCCAGCCTTCTCTTAGGCACTTCGAAATGGCCTACTTTCAAAATTACCATGATGAGCCTGCAGTCCAGGCTCTTGATGCCATTGGAACCTCCGGCGCCCTGGCCTACGGACGATTAAACTCCTACACACTGACAGCTCTGATACGGATGCTATGTCTGCTGCGCTCTCCCGATGCGTCTCATCCCTGAACCATCTCACTCATGTCACCATTTCCGCCGCCTTTTCTGCGAATGCTCTCAGTTACCTCACATGTCTGCCGACTCTGACTCGCCTCTATTTGGACTTGGAGAAGGTCAACTATTGCAAGTACATCACGTCCTCACAGGTCCCAAAGTTTCCAGCTTTGCAGGAGATATAGATAACAACGTCGCTGGAAGACATTGAGCCCTTTGTTGCCTTTATCACGTCGGCTCTACCTTCAAGACTACTGGACCTCACCGTAGTCCTGAGGTGCTTCCACAATAATCCAAGGACCGAAGCTCCCAGATATGGTGATTGTGAGCAGGTGACACATAGGGTTTTTGCTGGGCTATTTCATTGTGTGAGCAGGTTGGAGAGCCTTCAGCGGCTTGTCGTCCATGCATACAATACTTGACGCACGTAGCGGGAATATTCGGTTAGCGACCACTCCATTGCCCTTCTCTATCCTTTGGTTAACCTACAACACCTGGACCTCTCCGGAATACCTGTGCAAGTGTTTGGTGACATCATACCATATATAGCCAATGCCTGGCCCCAACTGCGATCCCTCAGCCTTGGAGCAAACATTAACTCCCTAATATCGCCGGACATCTCTGCGATGGACCTCCTTCCCTTGCCGAGCATAGTCAGAACTTGCAAGAATTAGCTCTCGATATTTGGGTCGGCAGCTTGGATAACCAAGCTTTTGTGCATTATGATGACATGCCCGTGTCCATGACCCTCGAGCACCTTTGCTTGGGAACTAGGTTGGTTTCGGACCCGTTGCCTCTGGCCATGTTTCTGTCGATCGTCTTCCTCCAAGCCTCTGTTTCCCACTGTCATTGTAACACTTTCCTAAGGGCAGTCAAATGAACCTAGTCGCTTGTCTCAAGGATGCATTCATTTAAGTCCAAGAGAGAGAAAGAGCTACTATGCAGCGTGCGTAGCTGTCCGCCAACGAGATCAAGGCCCGGAGAACTGAACAGCCGCTGCTGGATTGCTAGCTCTTTTCGTTGGTGAGTGTGAGTATAAAGCGGTGTCAAACCAATCTCCAGTTCGCGAACTCTAGCCAATGAATATCAGGCTTGAGGTTTTAAGACTCAATCATCACCCTCAGTGCATTAATTTGTAGGCATGAGTTTGCCACACGAGTGTATTCCTAGTAATAGCAGAATTTATCTCTTAACAACAATGTTTTCATATTCAAAGTTGGATCGTCTTCAATGTCTGCGCATGCAGTCACTGCACTTTTATCCGTACAGTCGCGCAACTTGGCGGTAGTGGACGAGAAGTTGGAGTGCGTCAGGAACTTCAGGCTTGGGCCATCTCATGAGCTTGCTGCCGAATCCCTGCATGGCGTGTCCCTCCATAATAGCTTGTTTAACGCTGGTGCTGCTAATGTTCTCATTTTACTCAGTTTGTGAGATAGCTTGAGAAAGAGAGGTGATTGTATGCGCTGTGTGCACACAAGAGCAAAGAAAAGAGAGTTTGGCTAATATTGGGACATTTGTTCTAGCATAAAATATGTGCCGTGAGCAAGACTGATAAGAACTCAGGCCTCAACGTTCAACGTTGAATATGGTAGCACAAGCACCGCGCATGTCCATTGCCTTGCCGAATACAGTGTGTCAATTGCTGCAACCTCTAAGCAGCACTGCAGGCAAACACTACTCCTGCTATATTGGGAGACTTGTGCGTTAAGCGCCATATCTGTAGCTTGTCCGTAGCAGCCCCCTCGGACCTTCCTCACCTCTGACGCTAACCTCTACGTTCCCCATCTTTCTAGTCCTATGGTATCTCCCCGGCTACTCAGAAATGCATCGCTGCTTGACTATTCAGGAGATAGTGAAAGCTATTGCAGAAGACCTGAATGAAGGCCTGCTAAAGATGGCCCTGGCTTGTCGTGCATTTTATGACCCTGCCCTAGACGTATTATAGAGGGACTTAGCAGGGTTGGCACCTCTCTTCGCATGTCTCCCAGTGCATACCCTACATCACAAAGCCTATAACAATCTAGTATGCATTTTCATCATAATTGTGCTTGACCCAAATGAAAATCCCCCATAAGTATAGTCGATCGCCTGGACACCTACTGCCGTAGAGTGGTCTGCGTTTCCAGCACCACGCCCATTGTGTACGCAGCTTTAAAATATTTTCAAATGACTACGGCAGGGAATATCCTTTCTTGGTGGACTACAGCTGCATTGAGGCTCTGCGCGACCACTACGTGGATAGAAGGATCCTGCCGAACCTGTGTCGACTAGAGTGCTATGATGCAGACACAGTCAGATACATCTCTCTCTTTGTCCAACCTTCTCTGATCCACCTGGAAATGCTCTATGTCGAGAATTACCACAATGAACACACAGCTTGAGCTCTTGATGCCATCGCCACCTCGCTCAACCTGCAGACCATTAGACTTGTGCGTGCTAAACAATTCAATATCGCCTGCTGTGGCCACCACAGTTCAACAATGCCTCTCATCCCTGGATCACCTTAATGAAGTCTCCGTCGATGCTGCCTTAGCTGCAGATGCTCTCAATCACCTTACGTATCTGCTAACTTTGACCTGTTTTAAGCTCGACTTGGAAAAGGTTGACTATCGCAAGTACTTTCTACCTTCAAAGCCTCTCAGGTTCTCAATGCTGCGAACAATGAAAATCTCGATCACGTCATCCCAAAACACTGAGCCCTTCACTACTTTCATCATGTCTACTCTTCCTCTAAAGCTATTGAATCTGAAGGTGTACCTGAAGCCCTATTATCACCGGCCAAGATCAGATGATTGGCAGCTGACTAGCGCAACCCTCACTGATATATTTGCCTGCGTGAGTGCAGTGAGGAGCGCTGCAGCGGCTTATTGTTGGTGCATCCGACTCAGAAAGTTAATGTATGTGGGGAAATATGCTATCAATGACAACTCCATTGCTCCTCTCTATCACTTAGTGGACCTATGGCATCTTGACCTCTCTTTCATACCTGTGCAGTTATCAAGCAAAACCATCCAAGACGTAACAGGCGCTTGGCCTGAACTGGAATTCCTAAGTCTCGGAAAGCATGCTCAACTCGCCAAATACACCAAGTCTCTTTGCAACGGACCTCCTTCCCTTTGCTGAATGCAATCCTTGCCTACACAAGTTAGCTCTCGATCTTCCGGTTGGCGCTTTATGTCGCGGAGACGAGCTCGACGCGTAACCTGAACAAGTGGATCGGAGTGGATGGGGAATAGATGATAGAACACGTCACGAGGGAGGGCGACGAAGGCCAACTCTCAGTAGACCTTGCAGAACAGGCAGGCAGGTGCTGATACTTGTCCCCAATGACCAAGTTAGCATTGCTACAATGTACAGTACATAGAATACATACCTTGTCCCCAATGACCAAGAGATCGAGATGAGGGACAAGGCCAGAGAGTTCAGAGTGCTAAGTGTCCGAGAACGTGGGAAGAATCGAGCCACATTTGGGCGCTAAGCGCCGGGGATCATCGGAATGAAGTCCAGAGGCTCTGGGGCTGCTACCAGGCCGTGTATCTGTGCTAAACAAATGCGAGAAAATGAAAAGTAATACTACACATGTGTGTCCGTCTGTGACACTTTAGACCCTCAAGTGTTTGTGCAATGTAACGAGCTGCCTGTCTCCACGACCCTTGCACATCTCTGCTTGAGACCTCATGGTTGGTGATGGTGGTGCCCTGCAACTTGCCATATTTCTGTCGATCATTAGTGATTGGCAAGGGTAAACCCTCCATGCTTAGAGGCTAACCCTTACCCTTACCCTTCAAAACCCTTACCCTCATGAAGGGTAAGGGTTGGGGGCTATCCTTCAAACCCTTGCCAAAATGGGCAGAAAATGGTGCTTTGAGTGCTTTGTTCATTCAATCATAATGTCAGCCTTCTATTTGAGTAGCTTGCATTGATATAGAAAGCACTCACAACACTTGCAGCTCTATCTAGCAACACATCTGCTATTTGAATGCAAACCCCTGCCAGACAAGGGTTAACTTTTCCCAACCCTTACCCTTACCCTTCGTACCCTTACCCTTAACCCTCCGAGGGTTTGCAAACCTCTGCCTATCACTATCGATCATCTTTCCCCGGGCTGAAATCTACTGCTAATATGACATGATGTCTTCTTTGGGCAATTGTTTCCATGAACTTGCCAATCTCAAGGACAGGCTCCTTCAATTCAGCTCGGATGGAAGAGCTGATGCACTGCACATGCTGCTAACCGCCAACCAGATCAATTCAGAAGCTTAGAGAGCCTGGTGCTCTTTTTCTCTTTGCTATTTGTTCTCAGCTGTTTTTTTCGGTGAGTTTTTATCAAGTGGCATCAAAACAATCGCTAATAATGAGGTTTAGAATTCTCGGGACTTGTCAAATCAGCACCGTTTTGCAACAAGTGTCATGCATGTTTTCGTTTTTGTGGCTGCTATTCACAAATCTAATCTGCAATCCAATTGGAAGTGTTTCAAGCAGCACCTCTTTCTCAGGGATGAGCTTGTTGCGTTTACAGTCAGAATAACTGCGATATGTATGCATGTTGCACGTTTGGCCTCCAATTCCGACTCCATAACGCTACACTCAGCCGACTTCACAACATTATTACTTTTCGACCATCAGTTCAAACTTCAAACTCGGACCGGTATGTCCGTATCTGTTCTGGTAAGTAAGTCACACTGCGGTACTGCCAGCTTCGGCACCTCTGCACACTGCACAGCAGTGGTAACTTAATTGCATAAGGACAGGCACCGCGCGCCAATCACCCTGGTTCTTGATAAATACCCTCTGATTGCTAAATCCCCTCAGCGTTCGACCAGTACAATGTCAACGCAAGAGGAGAAGGGCAATACGCAAGTCTTTGTTCAGCCCCAAGCTCGGCCTGTCAGGGACTCCAAGCCCCCGCCACATCTCCTTCACTCAAGGCCAGTCCGAAGAACGGGTTGCCGAGATTCCCGCTGCACTCCATAGGCTATTGCAAGCCTCGCGCGAGCTGTTCAAGAGAAAGTGGGTCGTACAGTGCTCCGAGTCGCTGAATCAGGGGTGAGGCACACGCTCGTCTTACCAGCGAATATATCATCCGCTGAAAGCGAGAAGATCGGAAGTTAGAACCACCACACCTGCCATATTGAGATACCTGTGCAATAGACGCCATTGATCTTGACAGAAGGCAGGCGCTCAAAGTTTCTCTCCTTCCGACCACGGCGGACTACATTCATGTTGCAAGTGTTCTGTGCAGGACTGCAGTTCATACATCTCACCTTGTTTTCCGAGGTATCTGAGGGTATGCTTCTAGGACACTGCGCTGCAAAGCAGCCTGTGACGAAGCTTTCCCAAATATCAGGTTTTACTGCGCTCAATATAATCCCACCCTCAATCAGCATCACCGAGTCATAAGGCAGTTTCCACAAACAGTTCTATGCTATGGGAAGTCGCCCGCAGTGCCGAAGTATCACGCAGCAATTGGCGGCATCAACACCTCATAAATACCCAGGTTCAGCAGATGATGCATGATGGGCTCCTTACACCGTCGACCATCTGTACACCATGCTGGATGAGAAGGGTGGTATGCATGACTTTGGCCAGCTCAGGGCTCGCCGTGGAGCCAGACTAGGTTGGGCTGTGCTTCTATGCGCCTGCATATTCTTTGTGCATCGCACGGTGTATGATCGTTTCGCGATCAGTCTCAAACCAACACATGTCTGTGGCGGCCACGTTGACGAAGACCCAGAACTCATCTGGGAGAAGGTAAGTTCATGACCCGCTCAAAGCGATGTTTCGAGCTTTACTGACCACAAATTTTTCCCAGCTGCCGTCTGGCACCGTAAAGTCTTTACCATGGACCGCTTGCTATGGAGGCGACTACCAGTGCGCACGTTTGATGGTACAACGTTTTATCTTTCTTTACATGCAATGTTGACTGTCCGGATTGTGAAGGTACCTCTTGACTATGCCAATCCCGACGTCGGGCAAGCTGGCGTCGCCTTGATCAAGGTTCCCGCACAGGTCCCTGTCGATCATGAGGATTACAGAGGCCCAATCTTGTTCAACCCAGGTTGGTTCTGCTCGGGCTGATGCGTCCCCGCTTGTACAGATTCTTACATCTGTGTCCTATCCAGGTGGTCCCGGTGGCTCAGGTGTCGATTTGGTCCGACTCGCAGGAGCAGGGTTTCAAGAACTCTTAGGTCATGAGTACGACATTATAGGATTTGACCCAAGGTATTGTCATATTTGTCCACCAGATCATTCTGCAACAGTGCTCACCGGTCTGTGTAGAGGCGTTTCTCGAACGACTCCTCAGGTAGTCTTTTTCCCAGACAAGGCTGAAGGGGTCGCATGGCGAATGAAGATTGCTGGTGACCCGGTAGTCAACGGCTCGCTGGACGCAGTCCCTAGACTGCATGCTCGAGCCACCGTACTCAGTGGCTTGGCTGCTGAGAGGAATATCAACGCGTCGCCCTATGTCAGCACGGCGCTAGTGGCTCGGGACATGTTGAGTATCACCAGGGCGCACGGACGAGAAAAATTACAATATTGGGGCTTCTCGTCAGTGATTTCTCTTCCATGTCGATGACATGACTCCCTCATAAAGTGTCGTACAGCTATGGAACCATTCTTGGCGCAACGTGAGCGGTTACCCGTTGATGTGCATATGCATAGGACTCACGCTACTTATTCCCGAACAGATATGCTGCAATGTTCCCGGTAAGACTCCATGCTTTCACGATGCTATGGGCTGACACGCAGTGAATTGCAGGATAACATAGACAGGCTCATCATTGACGGTACGAAGAGATTTGCAAGCTTGACGGGTCTCAAGTCTGACAATTATTCATCTAGGCGTAGTGGATGCGCATGACTATTATGCGGGTAAGCCGTACCGACTCGGCCGATTCATGTCGTCCTAAAAAGATCCGTACTTAGGGCGTTGGGCCAACAATCTTCTTCAAGCTGATGACGTCTGGCACGCGTTCTTTGAAGCATGCGTGAATGCTGGGCCGGAAAGATGCGCCATTCACGAGTCGACTTCTGAGAAAGTTCACGCCCGTGTTAACGGGATCCTCGCTGCTCTCAAAAGGAACCCCCTTCCAGTCCGATCTTCTGCCTCGACCTTCGGCGACTTCGGGCTGGTCGACTACAAGATGGTCAAATCGTTGGCTTTTCTGTTCCTCTACGTCCCGTACGACCTTCCTGGCACCGGAGGTCTCAGCTGGCCCGGAGCAACCTATTTCGCTTCGGCATTGCGTGAGGCGGAGCTCGGTAATGGCGCCCCAATCTTGCACACTTATGGGGCAACCGCGGAGGAGAAGTTCTCCTGTACCTGTCCTGCTCCTGGTATACCTCTTCCTCCCAACACCCTGACTCCCCATGCCATACAGGCCATAGCCTGCACAGATGCGGAAGAATTTCACGACACCCCACAGGAGCTGGAGGAATGGTTCAACAAGAGCGCGGAGATTTCGGAGTTCGCAGATATATGGATTCTCAGGGCTATGTGCATGTACGCCACTCCGTCGCCTTCAGGCTTCAGCAATTCCTCTACTGAATGGATTGATTGTTTGGCAGCGGATGGAAAGTGAGATCGGTCGAGCGGTTTGCAGGTCAGTCACATGGAGCTGTTTTCGCTCGGTAGCTGAGATTTAAGCTGACGATTCTTTTCGAAGGCCCTTTCGTTGGTAACACATCACACCCTCTCCTTTTGATTGGAAACACTGCCGACCCCGTGACTCCAATTGCCCAGTAAGTTCTTCCCTACGACTACTATTGCCTGTCGGTCGACTGACACGAGTACGCAAGTGCACGCACGATGTCCAAAGGGTTCAACGGATCAGTTGTTCTCCACCAAGACTCGCTTGGCGTAAGTGATTGTACACCGTACTTTTCTAGGCATATCTCAAGTCAAGAAACGTTTTCTTTAGCACTGCTCGTTGTCGGGGTTCTCCCTCTGCACTGCCAAGGCAGTACGTGCCTACTTCCGGGAAGGCACTTTGCCAGACAGCGGCACAGTCTGCCCAACAGAGCGCAAACTGTTCGAGTCAGCATCTTTTGCAAGCGATGGACTTACTGACGAAGACAGGCTTGTTATGGACCCATGGATGGAGCTCCATAAATCATTCCGAGCGGTCTTACCACGGTTTGGCATCACTCATTCGCTGCTTTGACCTTTGCGCCTCAAATACTTAATCAAAAGACCTCCTGATGTATTCCTAATCTTTGACAGTCCCCACTCTTACCCGCGCATTAAACTATGTTTCTGGAGACGTAAGCGACATTGTCTTCGCAACGTGAGGTACACACCTGCCTGTGAGCCACGGTTGGAACTTAGATTTTCTAATTTGCTTGGCGCCTGCATGTGATGGCGCTCCGGTGGCGGACGTGTAGTTAGCGCCCGATGAACGCGAGGACCCAATTCCCCGCATTCGCAGCTCTTCCTTGAACCACCACAGTCATCATCTGCAGCCATGTCCTCGCCATCGTCAAGCAAGCCTACACCGTCAAGACCAATGAACATTGGAACCCCTAACTCTGGAGCAGCGGACTTTCTGACTGGAAGCCCAAGCGTATCTGGGTCACCCACACCGCGGCTGCTACGAGCTCAGTATGCCGGAACACCTCCGCCGCCCAACATTCCGGCTAGGGCGACCCCTGTTGGTACGCCTCGAGGTCTTGGAATGCCAGGTGTACTACCCGGCGGCGAAGGATCGCCACGTAGGCCCTCCATGAGCGTTGGCCGTCGGCCAGGAACTCCAGGCAGCGGAAGCGACATCAACCTCCTCGACGACTTGCCAGACGAAGAGAAGGCACGGATCATACGGAAACATCTTGTCCCTCGCGAAGACCGCCAGCAAGGCTCGCCTCGCGGCTCTCTGAGCGCTGGGTCCGACAGTGGCCAGTTGTCCAAGCAGGCGTCGACGTCCCAGCTGCGCCTACAGCGTGAGGACACCGACCCGTTCCCGGTGCCCTACCATGCTCCGGGCGCAGACGTTACGTGAGTGCCTTCGGCTATACCATTCCCAGGAGGCGCACGTGGGGCTCTCCATTGGGCACCTTATGGGCACCCCGAATTTCCATGTGTAAGCTTTAGGTGTCACGCTGATGAGCATCGCATTGCAGGCATCCCATATACAAGTGGCAAGCGGATAAACGGCGACAGACAGCGCGGCCGCGTGCAGCGTCGTACGCGGGGTCAGAGGCGTCGGCACCGCACCCAACGTTCGAGCACATACACGAGCCAGGCGGATTCAGGCGGAACTACGTCGCTCTGCAAGCTCAGCAGCGAGGTGCTGAGGAGCCGCGCATGCTCAAGAACTTCATTGAGTTCTTGTACATTTTCGGGCATTTCGTGCGTTGCATACTTCGTTCTCGGCGATGTTTGAACTCATGTGGGCTGCAGGCTGGAGAAGACCTTGAGGAAGAGGACGAGGATGATTATACGCCAGAAGATGAAGGTATCACACCTCCTTTGGGTGGCACGCCTTACGTCGGCCCGTCGGCTCTCGTAGGTGGTGCCCCGTCGCTGGTTCCCGAAGGCGAGGAGGACCTACGCAAAGCAACGGAGCGTTCGCCATTACTGAGACGGTCGACATCGCGCCGCAGACGTGCAAGTGTGGGTCCTCATGGCGACGCGACCGTTACACAGGCAGTTCTTATGGTGAGTTCTGCAACATTGCCCACGCTACTCGCTAACATATCTATTCAGCTGCTAAAGTCATTCGTCGGAACTGGTGTTCTGTTCCTTGGAAAGGCGTAAGTGTGTTCGAATTTAATAAAGTATTCTACTCACCATTTAACAGTTTCTTCAACGGAGGCATTCTGTTCTCAAGCATGATCCTCACCTTCATCGCCTTGATTTCGCTCTACTCCTTCCTTCTGCTCGTCAAGACCAAGTTTGTCGTGTCAGGCAGCTTCGGAGACATCGGCGGCGCTCTGTACGGCCCTTGGATGCGTTTCGCCATCCTGACATCCATCGCTGTCTCGCAGATTGGTTTTGTCAGCGCATACATCATCTTCGTCTCGGAGAACTTGTCGGCGTTCACAATGGCTGTGACTAAGTCTGTGACAACGCTCGGTATCCAGTGGTTCATCTTGATACAGCTGGTCGTCTTCCTGCCGCTGGCTCTCGTTAGGAATCTGGCGAAGCTTAGTACCACGGCACTGATTGCGGACGCGTTCATTCTGGCGGGGTTGATCTACATCTTCGGGAGTGAAGGCGTCATCCTTGCCAACAGAGGTCACGCTGATGTCCAGCTCTTCAACCCGAAGGACTGGCCTTTGCTCATCGGGTGAGTTCCCTTCGGTCCATGAATTGTCCAAGCAGTCGCTGATATGCATATATAGCACCGCTGTGTTCTCGTTCGAGGGCATTGGTTTGGTATAATTTTGCCTTATTGTGTGAATCGACCTCAGCTCACATGTTACACAGGTTATTCCCATTACGGATGCTATGAAAGAACCTCGCAAGTTCCCTGCCGTCTTGTCAGGGGTGATGTTGTTCCTCATGGGTATGCGATGTCCTGTGTCACCTTGCGTAGATTGCTGATCCGTCGATTGTCAGTTCTTTTCTGCGGCGCGGGAGTCATGTCTTACTTGACCTTTGGTGCCGACGTCCAGACGGTCGTTATCGTTAACCTCGACACGTCAAGCAAATTCACCCAGGCCGTCCAGCTCTTGTACTCAATGGCCATCATGTTGTCTGTTCCTTTGCAGCTGTTCCCCGCTGTTCGTATCATGGAAAACGGCATCTTCGAACGCAGCGGAAAGATGGACTCCCGTGTCAAATGGCAGAAGAACATCTTCAGGTTCATCACCGTGTTCTTTTGCGCAGGGATCAGTTACGTTGGCGCGGCGGATCTGGACAAGTTCGTATCCTTCGTTGGAAGCTTTGCTTGGTGAGTTCTCGGCGTTGCTTCAATCGCACGCTTGCATTGATACGATCTCGTTTCAAGCGTGCCCCTGTGCTATGTTTATCCCGCGATGCTGCACTACAAGGCGTGCGCTCGCACCACGCAAGCAGAAGGCGGCCGATATTGCGCTAATGGTCTTCGGTCTACTTGCTGCTGCGTACACGACTGTGCAGACGGTCCGGGTACGCCCTTCATCACGCTAGAATTCTTCTGACCTGACACTGATATCTGTCTCTGCGCCGCAGCTGATGATGGCCCCGCAGCCTATTGGACCAGCCGCAGTGTATTAATGCGAAGAGCTGCCCAATTGAAGGCTTGGGCATGCTCTGCTGGCGCATTCTCTTGTATTCTTTTGCAATTCCTGGATCATTACTAGTAGCATATATGCATTGGACTGCTCCCGGATACATCTTACACTCGCCTCATTCCGTATGCTCAATCTTCTTTTATCTTTGTAGCGCATCAGTGTAATCCCACACTATTCAACTCCAGTGTGCATGCTCTTGGTGTGTCTGGGTCTTTGCATGGCGAGCATATGCTGGTGTGGTGACATCTCAATTGCGTGGAAGGCCCGAGCCAGCGCAGATTGTGATGCGAGTATTCGTCCGTTGGCCGTTGGCCGTGTTCTGTGCACACAGCCTCTGCCAGCCAGAGGCTGTGGAACAGGCCTGAGACGGCGGCCGGTGCACTTTGGATTAATTACCATAGAGGATAACCCTAATGTAGACGTATTACTTCGGGTAACTACATACTGCGCGAGCGAAAATAAACATTTCCAGCCTTGGATCGCATCCGTCTTGTGTGTGCGCCGTCGACAAGCTGGTTTCCATCTACCACCACGACTGACCACCGACGACAGCGACCACGACGGCTTAGAATTTCGCGCCCTGGCGAACTACATTCACTTTTAATTCCCTTCTCTCCAGCTCGATGCTAAGGCCTTTTACACCAACGCGATGCCTCGTTCTGCTTGCATGCGTCTCATGTATCCTCATATTCACCCTCGTGCCGCGGTACGACCTCCTTGACGGCGCACAGGCTACGCGGGTCGCACCACGACAACTCGACATATTCGATTCGAGTAGCAGTACTTCAGCGAGCTCGACCCAATCAGCTTCAGCTAGCAGCCCCAGCGCGACATCTCAGTCCTCAGCGCAGTCCGCTTCTGCATCGGACACTGCGTCGGCCTCGACGCCAACCGCTTCACCTCCCATCCCCTCCGCCAGCAACACCTCACAGGAACAGTCAAGCCAGACGTCCGCCTCTAACTCCGCGCCGTCGGCAAGCGCTCCACCCCCAAGCAACAGTATAACCTCCCCGGCCGCCAGCTCACCCACGGCACCGCCATTTCACGAGTCTACTTCTCTCTCGGTCAACGACGAGGGCGTGACGGTGACAGCCGTTGTCACCGTGTCAGGCGCTGCTTCGAGCTCGTCTCCTTCAGCGAGCTCCACCGCAGGTGCAGACCAAGGCAACTCCGACAGTTCGTCTAGCAAGGGTGTCAGTACATCGACCATCATTGGTCTCTCAGTAGCTGGTGGAATCGCAGCTATTGGCATTGTCGCGTTCCTCATCTGGAAGTTCACCAGGAAGCGGTTCACAGACGACTTCGACGACGGTGCGTAACATCCTCCGTTATTGCTCGGAACATTGTGCTCACATCTCTCTCAGGCGAGGCGATAAAATGGCCGGAGTTGAACGCTCACGGCGAGAATCCCCACGCCCTTCCAACTACTCGCACGGGCGGCACAGGGTTCGAGACCAACTCTGAAGTTAATCTCACGCGGCCTGATAGTCGCGCCGGAAGCTTCGCGCCCTCTGCGGCTGCTTCGACTGTGGACCTGTACGCCCACAATGCCTCGCAGGATCCATACGCAGTGCCACCACTACCACATCTGAACCCGAATCAGCCGTACCGAGACGATCCAGGTCATGCGTTTTACGATCCCTATAGTGGCCCTGTCCCCCAAACATTCGCGGACACGGACTCGGTTGCTGGAGGAGAGGCTATCCCCATGACACAGATCAACCGGTCAAGAAGCCCCGCTCCTCAAATGGGTTACGACGCTGGCAGGGGGTCTCCAGGACCACAGGCGGCGTATGATGCGGGAGGAGGTCGCCTGGTCCCCAGGCGGCGTACATGGGACAGGAGACCGGCAGGTCCAGCCCGTCACCGCGGGCTATGAGCCCAGGGCCGGCTATGGCGTACTCCGGCAGAGCTGCGTCGCCTGGTCCTCAAGCGGCGTACGGCTACGGCGGAGCACCGCCACCGGGGCTGCACCAAGGATACTAGGCTGGATGTGCTTCGCGAGGAGGTGGAAAAGGCTGGCTGGTCCAACCGGACAAAGGACATTGTGTCGACTCGGGCCCACACGCGTTATTTGGTTGCCACCTAGACAGATCAGAGACACGGACTGAGCTGATACCCACCGCAAGCATTCCCTCATCCAATCTCAATACGTATCGGTCGCATTGTGTTACTCGTCTGTCTAATGCGCCGTTTCTCACTCGTCCGGTCATCTTGTAGACGTGCTTGGCGACATATTCCTTGTCATCTATATATACAACTTGCGGTGAAAGTCTTGCCTCAAGTTCGACACGTCTGTTGGGTGGCAGCATATTCTGCTCAGCCGTCTTAAGCCTCATCTCGTCCGTTCGTTTGTAGCTCTTCGCTTTTCAGTACATTTCCTATTCGCCTGGGAAGGACATGGACTTGCACATAGACATTTACTTTCGCTGTGATGATACGACTGTTAGACTTGCTAGTATTCGTTCATGTTTCGAAGCAGTATATAGAGCATAGTAAGACATATTAGAAGACACTATTCACACAACATGACAGCGGCGTCGACCTCTAGCTGAGCTCTCAATCCAGGGATCGCCTACTCAGCAGATTTGCGATTTCCCGGTGTTCTTGAAGCCAGTCGGGGAAAGAGACTTCGGCTTCACTCTCTTGCTCTCTCATCTCAATGAGATAGTTTGCGAAGACTATGAGTGTGCCGTAGCGATAGCTATTGTACCTTCAGCTGCTGCAATGATCGGCGCACAAGGAAAACACTTACAGATAGTTGATACCGAGGTTCAAGAGTTTGCGCTGCTTCGCACTGCCTTTCTCCGTGGCATCGACCTTGAGCTTGTAACTGAGTGCGAGGAATGAGCGTACAGTGCAGCAGAAGCAAAGTGTGACATACTCGTAAATGGCTTTTCGCAGGTTCTGCACGTCTTGCATCAGGTCGAGGGCTTGGTCAGTCAATCGCTTCGCGACCTTGCCGTGCGACAATACGCCGACCAGTTGCAGAATGGTCTTGTACTCGCCTGTATAAACATGTGAGGACCCGGGTGAAGAGCAAGGGCAGGCGTGAACTTGCCTTGGAGATAGGCCTCTTCCTCGGATGGGCCGTCCATAGAGTCATAGATCTCTACACTGTCCGTCTCTTCGGGAGTTGAGATGTCGTTGTTCTCCTTATTCCAGTCCGCAGTGGTTGCAATGAGACATGCTGTTGCCATACCGGTGGTAGTTCCTGCGGAAAAGTTGTGAGCAAAGGGCAGGCTACTGTCTTAGGCATACCACTGCTACTCACGGCCACGGCCCATCTGACAGTTGAAGGTGAAATCGCCAGCGACACTCAAGCCTGAGCGAACACGGATTAAAAGCTGTTGGAGAGCATCTGGTAAAGGTGCTTGTTCGTCCGTCTATGGAGACATGAGCACCGCGGTGAGTTTTTGACAAGAAAGACTGACCACTGCCACCCGATCATAATCCACCTAAAGCATCCGTAAGACAGAGAGCAGATGAGAGACCAAGGGATACTCACGTGGTACCCTTCCTTGACCATGAGTTCGAAGACATTCCTCGGAGTCATGATATCCTCCTCTGAGACGTCCTCCCAGATAGGAATAATGGAGAAGACGCCTGGTCTTTCCTCAACTTCGTCGTGAAGAAGGATTCTCCCGTCGCCATTGCGAACCTCTCTGAGGACATCCTTCTTGAAGCTTTCTTCCATACGCTCCACGACAGATGTTGTGACACCAGTCGCCCTTCAATTAATCCATGAGTATTTCAGGCATTGTTGGTTGGGATGGACTTACTCGACGTTTTCCAACGGTTTGTCTACGAGTCGCAAAACATGTGGCCGTCCAGCCACGTAAATCACAGGTTCCTACGAAGGGTCAGATACGAAAGGCTGATGTGGTCGTTACTCTAACCTCACGAAGAGACGTCCAGTACACCGTGTTCTTTCCTTCCGGACCTGCATCGACGCGGGCCAACGCCCGGCGCAAACTGTCGGATATGTCAATCTCATTGGCAAACGCGGATGTCAATAACAACACACCCTTGAACAGTAGGCATACCGCTGAAAGAAATGGTTTAGCGTCCACCGAGTCACCCGTTATTTTGTCGAGTACATACCTGCCGCATACCCATTTTTCTTCCTCAACAGCGGCTCTGAACTGTGCCTCTGCTGTTGGAGAAGATGTACCGGAGCTGACACGCTTAAGAATCAAAGGCACGCGACGGAAGTTGGGTGAACCATCGATACGTCTAGCCAGTCAGTTCAGTGTGGTCCCAGATAGATTGAATCTGGCAGACTACGTACTCAGGCAGACTCATCTTCTGTAAGTTGGAGAAGAAGTCGCTCTTCAGAATCGTCGAGGCTGAGAGGATTGTGCCAGAGCGATTGGCCACGACTTGCTTGACTTCATCGGGAAGAGGCATACCCTCTCTCACATTTACGCGTTCCAGCGGCTTGATGGCCTGGATGCCCTCTGCCACAAGCTCCTTCTCGAACGTCTTGATGACTTCATAAGCTGGATGAGCAAGTATCGTTGCGAGCTAGGAGCTATGCTTACCAGGACGCTCTGTGACCCAAGTTTCAATGGTAGGGAACGACTGGACAGTGTCTGGCTCAATGCTTTGCAAGTAGGCCTGGAAGATGATCAGCTCAAAGTATCTCCGCAGGTTCTGCAAGCCTCTTTGAGCGTGCTGCCGTTTCTGCCTCTCGTCAGTCGATTGCTCAGCACGCGTCCTGGCCTCCTCAATCGAGTTTCTGATGTTGAAGACCTCGGCACATTGGTCAATTGCATCGTCCACTGTGTTCTTGACAGTGTGACCCTTGCGAATGACACGCAGAAGGTCTACCAAAGGTGTTAGTGTTATGTACTTCAGTAGTGCCAGCGATGCTCAACGTACTGTTGATGATTTGGTATGAATGACGATCCGTACGAGCTGGCTCCAAGCCATCACCCATAGAGGTAGTGGTCAATGATCGCGTGAGGCGTGGTGTGGCGGGGACAACTACTCTCTTGGCCTCCTCTATCCACTTCTGAATCAGAACCATGATGACCTTCGTTCACCAAATCAGCTTATGTTCTGTCAGTGATGTTTACGAGCCCACTCACAGCCGTCATTGTGCTTCTACCTCGCCCAAGTTGGCAGTTTACCACTATTGGAGCGTTCGGATTCCGCATTACGACGTTGATGAGTTCGGTAAGGTCAGCAAAATCCGGGGGACGCTCGGCCGTGATAGGCACCCGAGCGTATTTCAGTTCGACATCCTCTTTCGGATGCTTCCTCGTCGCCATAATATCTTTCAAAGCAAACACATCATCGCTGCCAACCTCTTCCCAGATTGGGATCACAGAGCCGTCGTTCCTCTCTGCGTGAAGCAGGAGCCTGTACTCTAGCAATTAGACCTGCAACGCAAATAATACGGAGATGACCGACCTGCCGCCAAATGAGTTGAGCTCAGAGACAACATCTTCGCGCAGCCGGTCCTCGAGGACTTCCAGACGAGATGCAGAGATGCCGCCATAATCTACGTGTATTGTAAATCTTTTATTGTCAAAGAAGAGAAGATTGGTTGTACCTTTCATGTTACGCAGAGTAAAGCGTTCTCTCCGGAGGCAGTACGGAGCCCCATTGATGTAGACGATCGGTTCCTCGCGGAGAGTGACCCAGAGAATCTGCTCGGCATGAGGATGAGCCTGCCGAACTCGCTTCACCACCTCATCGATGGCCTCTAACGTTGGCTGGCCCAGCGCGTAGATCTTGGTACCGGAGATGTTGCGGAAATTTATTGCGCCACGGACACCATCCGTGACTTGCTGCGATTCACGAATCCACTGATCAGATTTCAGTAGTGTGCTGGACGGTAGAGGTCAGAATGTGACATTAATCATACATAATGAGGACATACCCTTCACGGAGGATGATCCCGCTACGATTCTTTCACAATATGTTAATGGCTTTCACCTCAGATTACCCTTTTTGAACCTCACCTTGACGACATGATCAGAATATTCGTCGCCCAAGATTTGTCCTCCAGTGATGGCAACGTCGTTCTTCTGCCCTGCGACCAGTGCCCTGCCTTCCGAGCCGTGCTTTGACAGGGCGGACAGATCGTTGATCGGCGCGAAGATGTTGAGTCTTGAACCATAGGTCTTGCGCAGGAACATTATTTGACTTAACGGGATAATGAGCAAGAAGAGATTCAAAAGCAGCGCGAGTGGACATACTTCCAAATTTCCGTCCTTGCCTGAGATTCATGGCAAATGATTTAGCAGGTAAGTCTGCCGCGCTTTCCACGGGGCGTACCTTCAACCAGCTCGAGAAGCTTTGTGTCAGGCCTGATTCCGTCTCCACGTAGTTCGCGTACGCAATGATGAAGAAGCTGCACGAGGTTTCGTCAGTGCCAGCTAATAGCTGCAATGCTTGCTGAACGTACTACTTCTCCAATGCCTTCACCGCCTTGTCCAAGAAATTCGTCCGGTCGTCTTCGTCCATTGTCGTGGTCAATGAGTACCGCACCCGATGCATGAAAATGTCGTCCCGCAGGTTCGTGACCTGATCGCCTATGGTCACACCATGAGAACCGTGTCATGTAGGTAAGCCGGAGAGCGTGTAACGTACAAGAGTCGATCACGCGGTCCACGAGTTTCTTCGCTTTGGCACCATGATCAAGAACACCTAATAAGCTCAGAATGAGGCCGTAGTTGCCCATGTGAGCTTTGCGAAGCGTATTGAGCAACTCGGGCTTTGTTAGCAACAGTTCAACCGCTGATGACGAGTTGTGCGACTGCAGGCCTGGAACGTACTCGTCAGCGACTAATGCATACGTTCTCCCACAAGTTGAACGCACATTGCTGAAGAATAGCGGTGATCCGGAGCAGTGAGTTATTCATATCTTGTTGCAGGCTTGCTTGCTCCAGGGACTGGGCTATCCGGATGTCCGTGACCTATCATACAGCTGTCACAACTTGTGTGCAAGGATGGGTAGTAATAATTACCTGGCTACCAGAAGGCTAAGATAGTATATTAAGCCGGTAACCCGAAACATGAGGAGGATGAACGCACTGTGCTGACGCCGGACCGCTGACTGCCTCCCTTTGCAAAGGGGTCTTCCAAGCCTCGTTCAATGAGCTGCTTTCTGCGCAATATGCACGCCGCCACCATAGCGAACGTTGTCCTTACCGCGCCCTGCCCACAGTTGAACACCAGAGCTGTCCGCAAGGGGTCTGAGCGCTTGATGACTTGGGTATATGCGTCAAGGTAGTTGTCCTAAGTAGTCAAATGATCAATCATTTGTGCATTTTGCAGTCGCAGGTTAAGCTGCGAACCTCGATGGGCCGGTCAGGTGAGATCGGGATGCTACAATCGTTATTGTCAGTACGCTTCGCATATGTGGTCCAAGCAAATGAGCACGTGCCGGTAGTACTGCAAGTAAATATCAGTAACATAGTATCAAGGAAAGGAAAATGTATTGCATGCGCACATCAACATTCCATCCGTTCTTCTTCATGCCATCCATGAGTTCTCTGGTAGTTCGGACGTTTCCCAAGTCAACAGCCGTCCATGTAGGTAGAATGGCACCATCACCAGAGTCCGATGCTAAGGTTATCAAGCACTAAATAGGGGCATGAAGCACTACTGCTAGGCAACAACTCACCGACTTCGTTGTGGGTCAAAACCAGTCCGCCATACCTTAAAATCATAATTGTGAGAACAATTTAGAGGAGGTGACGCTTCGGAACATACTTCTGGGCTTCCGCAAGTATGTCGTTCTTCATACGGAGTTCGATAGCTTCAAGGTTTTCTGCACGGTCTGACATCTTCAACGTACGTCGCGGTTCTGAAGCGTCCCGAAGTACGAACGGACGCCCCGAGATGTACACTTATCACATCAAAGGATAGAGGATATCGATGTTCAACATTGTAGGACACTACGAAGGCAAAAATGTCGTACCCATGGGCTCTTCTCGAGTAGAAAACCATATTACATGTGTAGGGTTAGGAATATTCGGCCTGCACCGGAGCACAGATAAAATCCCTCTAAGGCCCTGCGTACGCGGCTGGGCGACGCCGAACACGTTTAGGTTCCCCTCCCTTGGGGCTCTGAAGTTCGGCGCGCCATGGATGTTTAATTCAAGATCAAGGGCTCGGCCTATATTATAGCGTGAACAGGATATATCGAGGGCAGCGGTTAGAACACAGGGCAAGGAGCTCACCTGAAGGCCAATAGTCTGTCTTGATGATAAAGCCGCGTGATAACACACTCCCCGTCCTCGTCTTCACAACCGAGGGCCCTGAACGCAATAGTTGGGGCATGAGGTCCAACGGCTGAGCGGAAGGCGTCTGCCGTGTGTTCGTCAACGCTTCACTGAGCACCCGGTGCGCTGCAGGAGGAAGTGTAGACGGAGATGACGTCCCGTATTCTGGCTCTGGGCTACCGAGGTGGGTCGTCGGAGGTGCAGAGAGCGGTCGGTCGTCCTGTATGGGCGGCAGTATATCTACTGCCCCAGTGGGCGGGGCCATTGCGGGAGACGGCGGTGTGTGTTAACGAGAAAGCAGCGAGATAGGGAGTTTGAGGAACGCGAGGAAGAGAGATTGAGCAGCGGTGGAAGCAAGAGGCAAGGAACGTGGTGAGCTGCAGGTGAGCTGCAGTCCCGCCAAAGGCAATAACGCGGTAACCTACGCGCCGGCGCTTACGAGTCATCCACGCGAAGCTAGCCTTCCTAAACGATACATGCTATCTCAAGAAAAAAAAGCTCGGAATGCATGAAGATAAAATATGCGCAAAGCGAAAACTAGTCAATACATGCGCAGGTAATTAAAAAAAGAATACGCTCTAATCGCGAAGCCCGAGTCGAGGGGGCTCGAAAGCGTCAGAGAGTTGGTTCCAAATTTCCATGATTTCCCTGTCTTCCCCGACCAGTTCCCCCATGCTCTTCGTCGTTCCCGGGAAGAAGCTGCTCTGGATGTCACATACAGTGCCTTTCTCCGGTAATTTGCCTTCCCTGAAGTATTTGCGGACGACTTTGGCCGAGCACACGGACGAAGCTGCCGGTGAGCAATGCTGCAACGAAGGACTCAAGTGACAGGAACAAGAACGCAAGATGAATGGGACGTACACCGGCCGAGTCCTGCATCAGTACCACAGACCCATTGAATCCAAGTGACATAGTATGCGCACTGAGACGCTCAGTCAGCAGATGACAGTGAAGATGGTTGGCTCGAAAACACTCACTGTGTCAGGGGCGTCACAGGATCGGCGGTGTTCCCGATGATAAGCAGAGGGAATGAGGTATTCCCAATGAAGGGACCTGTATAATATCAATCTTGCACCCTTTCTAATAACCAAGCCCCCAACATACCTGCAAAGCGGTCAGCTGGTCTCACTTTCCAACCACTTATTCAGAGTAAGCACAGTTCGCAAGAAGCAGTTAAATGCACGTACGAGCAATAGCCATGGAAAGGCCACACATCGAAGAACTCAGAGTCAAGGGCCATCCTTTGATAGTGCCTCTCAAGTTCTTCGACCGAATCGCTAACGATATCCCCGTCTGAGCACCCTATGGCAGCTGATGCGTCAGGAGTGCTGGTGGTTGATGGCACTGGCTTGCCCGGAATCGGGCATTCGCAGGCAAACGGGACTGTCAACGCCCCCGACAGCTTCCACAGCGGGAGTCCGTTTCCCTTCTCGGCTTCCGCAAGCGCAGAGGTGACGTTCTGCGAGGGGTAATAGTCGCCCTTGCCGTAGGGCGAATAGAGAAGGCGAAATACTGCTTTGCGGGCCATCGCGTAGTCAACAAGGCCGTATTCTGGCGTAATTGAACCAGTCAGATTGGCCGCAACAGGGAGAGGATGTCTTTTCAGCTTGTCGAAGATACCCTGGAGACGGGTGTAGACCTTCTCGGACGTTGACTCATGCAAAGCGCACTGATCAGGGCCCGCCTCAACGCAAGCTTTGAGGATCGCACGAAGGCCTTTGTCGGTATCAATCAGGTTGTTGGACCATTGGGCTATTGGCAATGAGCACCGAGATTGTCAATCCCGGCAACTTCACTGTACTTACCGGCATAGTAGTTGTAAGAATCGACAACGCCTATCCATGGTGTAAGAGAATGACACAAGAGAAATCAAAGAAAGTTGACTTACCGTCAATGACCAGCCTCTCAATATTGTCCTGATTGCGCAAGACAAACTCAGACTGGACACGATCAAAGAAAAAGATGATTACGGACGGGAAACATGGCTGCATATCTGAGGTTGTTCACTGAGCAAAGCGAACCATGTAGTTTGATGTGAAATGCTTACGTTGCACCGAGAACCGTGCCGTACCTGCGTCGACCACGTTTGAGTATCAAGCACAAACCTGCGAAACAAATCTCGCTCACGAAAAGCCCCAGTACTTCAACTTGTCATACCCGTGCGCCTGAGTGATACTCAACATATCTCGAGCGACCAGCGCCGTACTGACATACGGTGTGGCATCTTTGGTGTTCAGTTCCGCAATCTCCCCATATACTTTGGCACGACCGTGCGCACGCGAGACGGCGTCGAATGTGGAATTGGGAAGAGGGTCTGACGCTTGCCTGAGACGCCAAGTCTCACCTTCTGCCTTGTCGTGGAAGACGACCACTTGAGGCGTCGTTCGAGCGACACCACTGACCATGGAATTAGCGATCGTACTTGCCTCCCAAGAGAGTAACATACTAACCGCGGGTCGAAGCCAATGATGTCGTACTCGTCTCCGATGAGCTTTTGCATCTCAATTCCCAGGTTTCGCACCGTATCTACACCTGAGCCACCGGGACCACCTGGTCATCCCAGGTTTAGTTGCGCGCTGCATGGGTATTCATGAATAGAACGCACCGGGATTAAACAGAATTGGCCCTCTATATCCCTCGTGACCCACGCCGTATTTCGAAGGGACTCTGATGAGAGCAATCCCAGCTTGCGGCCCCTCCGGATGAGCGTAGTCAAGAGGCAACTATTGGCATATCGTCAGTGGTGTAACCCGACCACAAAGCAAGGGCCCGACCATAATCCTAGAGCATTGTTTATCATCATAGCAGGGGGGTCCAAACAAGCGAGTTCTTGGTACTGGGTGGGACCTGCGGAGGATGAGTCGAAGTGCCACGGCCTGATTCAGAAGCTGTTCAATACTCACTGAGGCCCACACAAGCTCGGGATCGTCCTTCAAACCATGGCCACAACCTTGCCCTTCGCTGACGTTGGTGGGAATAGGGACAAGTTCTTCAGAAGTGTACAGACGGTATCCGAGAGCCACCACACAAGCGCATACTAGAAAAGCCCATCGCAGACTAGCTGACTTGCGGCCTTTTGGATCCTGGAAGTCACTCAGGACCGTCTTGGAGTCCAGCATATTGTGGTAGAGTTGAGAAGACTCAGGCAGCGGCGGTACCGCTCAGACCAGGCTCCGTGGGTACTTATGCTCTCTTGTCATCAGGGACGACATCCCGTGGCTGCGATCTAGCATATGCACCACTCACGCGACCGCGTGGAATCCTAGGACAGATCCATAGTCTATTAGCCAGTCTATTTCGCGCAAATGATGTGCCGTCGTGTATCGAAAAAGGGTTGCAGATGCAGATGTCGTATCAAGGACGGCTCGGACTGCACTTTCGGCGAATGAGGGCAAGTCGTTAACGAACGCACGGAATGGCTGGTGCATATAACTGGCGTTTTGGGGACATGAGAATGATTAGATTTTGGAGCTTGAAACTGTAGGTGGAAGCTGGAGAGCAGAGGATAGTGGCAGAGGTTGTCGTGGTCTAGATGAGGAGCAGTCTCCTTCCCAGCACTCCCTTTGAGTAGGAGGAAGGGCGTGAGAAGTTCTTGGCCCATTCGGGCCTCTCTCGCCGTTCCTCTACTCTGTAGGGAGGCTGGCGCCATATATTGACGCCAGCTTATGTCATCCCGGATTCACGTCCGGTCTCGCCGTGACTAGGCAGAGGTTCTGCTCTCGTTTGCTTGAGCTTCACGTATACACCGCCACAAAGCTTGTAGATGGATACCAAAATGCTTATATATACCTCTTGCATGCTTTTATTTAGCTCAGTCAAAGTGACAGTTGCATGCAGTGACTCGGAGCATTGGTATAGACAAAGAATCGCAAGCAGGGAGGAAATAAATATGTTACTAGCAATTAACTGTGTTACAAATTCTGCTAGCATCACAAGCATACATGTTTACATGTATTAGTGGCAACAGGAAGGCTAGAATATGCTGAGTATCACTCAAATCTTGCACAATGCACCAGGACATGCAGCCGCCGCGCCGGAGCACCTTCCCCATTTGGCCTTCCCGCGCGACCGAAACCGTCCGTCTCATGTAGACGCTCATATATGGCGCCAGCCTCCCTACAGAGTAGAGGAACGGCGAGAGAGGCCCGAATGGGCCAAGAACTTCTCACGCCCTTCCTCCTACTCAAAGGGAGTGCTGGGAAGGAGACTGGATGAGGAGGCTCGGAGGAGGCTCGGTGCATTGCACCCGGACAGGGCGCACGCTGTAGACGCTCAATTAGCAGCCCATCATCGTCCCGGCAATGCGCATCCCGTTTTCGTCACAGAACACTGGCTTGAAGTCAGTTGCTTCCGATAACAGTGGCTGGTAGCGATTTTCGTCTTTTACTTACATGTACAGGAATCATCCCGCGCCTTTATGTTTGCAAAGCGTTTACATAAGTCTGCCGCCAAGATTCAGTGGCCAGTCCCGTCAAAAAGACTGCAGTCAAAGATTGAATCCATAAGACTGTATATATATCGTATCTTAGTATGCCATGAATTTGCGATTTATATGTACTTTGTGCTCAGAGCTCTGTCCTACATACCGGTACTGTACACTGCAGTACGGCTCAAGGTACGGCTTGGAAATTGGAATAGAGCCGAGACTCGGATAATTCCTATGCCGGGAGAAGCTCTTTATGGGCGCTAACTGAGCCCGCTGTGCCGCAGCACGTGTTTGCCGCGTGACGTCACGGCGAGTGACGGGACAGGACCCGACGCACGTTCGTGCTTGGATAGGCACTTCCCTATTCAGGCCTTGACCAACTCCTTACACTCACTCTTCCTGCCGCTTTCACTCGCCCTCATTCCACCCGCGCCCCTTCCTCTTCCAAAGGCATGAAATTCGGTCGAAAAATAAGCGTACGTTTTACCTGTCCTGTCTATTACCACCGCCGTTCAGCTCACAGCGTCGCAGCAAGACCTCTACAACGAATGGCGCTCCTACTACCTGGACTATAATCTGCTGAAGCGAGAGTTAAAGGTGGGTTATCGGGCACAGTGACATGACTTCAACTCCGTCGAGTGGATATGTACGGAGGTTTGGTGACACTACTAGGCGTGTGGAATTCGGCCACCATAGACCTATGCCAAAGGACGGAAGGACGGTCTCAACATGCCATTGTACGGCTGGGCAATATGGGGGATATTGCCACCTGAAGTTGGAGACACCCCAGCCCGCACCACTCCTTCCACCATGCTACCAGGCAGCTGCGTACTGGGCGCAGGCTTGCACTGCAGGCACTCTGCACAGGCTCAAGCCTTACGACTTGTTGATGGTCGTGTGACACCTTTCCTATACCTCGGGGTCTGTCCGGCTCGCCCGGCATGAAGAAGACCTTGAAGGGCAATCCGTACTACTATGCTGGCGGTCCCGATACAAGTGTTGCTTCCATGCAAGGCTGTGTGCTCTCGCTACGAGCGGTGTTCTCTCCCAGGTTCTGACTGTTACTGTTCGATGATTGCTGACGAGACTGTCTTGTATGCACTAGGCACGCACCACATCGCACGCATGGAACTCGCAAGACGAACGCGAGTTTACCACGTTGCTTGAGAAGGAACTCGATAAGATCCACGACTTCCAGAAGGCCAAGGTGAGCATGGCGTCGGTGTGAGTGACTTCGTGTCTCTGACGGTCATCTTACCCCCATAGACTGCAGAGCTCTCACGGCGAATCAAAGACGCAGAGAGAGCTGTCAAACGACTCGTCACTGAGGAGTATGTCGAGCAAGCGAACGCTGCGGAGGGTCATGCAGCGCAGAACGGGCACCATCGGAATGGCACCGATGCCGAGGCTCAGCAACGCCGTACGGATGTGCACCAGGACGCCGGGTCGGACGACGATGATACCGACGACGAACTCGACAGCGAAGATCTACACTCTGTCGACGCTTTGGAGGACCAGTTCCTGCTTTTGGAGGAAGAGGTCGCCACTTTGGTTGCGGACGTCCATGACCTTGCGCTATATACCAAGCTGAACATCACTGGATTTATGAAAATCTTGAAGGTGTGTGGTAAGTTGCGCGTGAATGCACCGAGGCTGACGTGGTTACGTACAGAAACATGACGTAGGTCATCCTCTTTACCAGCTGAAATTTTGATGCCAACATGTATGCGCAGAAACAAACTAACAGGCCTCTGAAGACGACATTCATTCAAGACTATTTAGAGAAACGACCATTCTACAAGTACAACTGGGACGGCCTCATTGTCAAGTTGTCCAAGTTGTACGACCTCGTGAGGACACGAGGACACCCTGTCCAAGGTGACTCCAGTGCAGGTGGTAACCAAAGCGCATTCGTGCGTCAGACAACGAAGTATTGGGTATGAAGATCTCTCCTCTTATGATTCACTAGTGTTCTCATCGACCCACTTACAGGTACACCCGGATAACCTAGTACATCTCAAGTTGGCGATTCTGAAGCATCTGCCTGTCCTCGGTACCGTCATATCGCTCTGCTTCATAACAACTGGCTGATGTGGACACAGTATTCAATTCCGACAAGGAGTTTGAGCCGAAGGATGCAGGTGAGTGACTGCCGGAGCGGTGTTCCGCACAATGTCTGATTGGCAGGCAGCTATCACGTCAATATACTTTGACAACGAGGACCTCGAACTTTACCTTGGCAGACTGGAGAAGACTGAGGGTGCCGAAGCAGTTCGTTTGCGGTGGTACGGCGATGTGGACCAGAAAACGGTGCGTGTCCCTCCTATGCTGCGTTTCTTCGCAAACTCAAGGCTGTGCAGATTTTCGTCGAGCGGAAGACGCACCGCGAAGACTGGACGGGTGAGAAGTCCGTTAAGGCTCGATTCCCTATCAAGGAACATCTCGTCAACTCGTTCCTTCGTGGAGAATACACCATGGATGAGGAGTTCCAGGCGCTTGTTACGAAGGGGAAGAAGAAGCAGGAGGAAGTCGACAGTATGATACAGCTTGCAAATGAGGTCCAGTACGCCATCTTGACAAAGAGGCTGGTTCCTGGTGCGTCCTTTCTATTGCCCAGTCTCAGGCATATCCTCATGCCAGCCTCCTGTCAGTCATGCGAACGTTCTATAACCGAACCGCCTTCCAGCTCCCCGGAGACGCCCGTGTTCGTATCTCGCTTGACACTGAGCTGACGATGGTCCGGGAGGACAACTGGGACGGCAAAACGCGGGCGGGCGATAATTGGCGCCGGACGGACATTGGCGTTGATCACCCCTTCGAGCAGTTGCCGCCTGGCGACAAGGAGTTGTTCAAGTATGGTGTGCTTGAAGTCAAGCTGCAGACCCAGTATGGCCAGGAACCGCCGGAGTGGGTCACTGACCTTGTATCGTCACATCTGGTGGAAGCTGTTCCGAAGGTATGCTTCGACCTCTCCCTTATATATACCTGTCCGTTCTAACGTCGAAATTAGTTCAGGTAAAGCAGCTCTCCTGAGCAGCAATCTCTGTTACTCACATCGACGCTCACAGTAAATTCATCCACGGCTGCGCCACGCTACTGCCCGAGCGGGTGGACCTTGTTCCGTTTTGGCTTCCGCAAAGTACGTTGATTTCCCAAGTCCGGATATGCGCCATACTGAATGCCTACGTCGTTGACAGTGGATGTCGACATCCTGAAGCCCGACACTGGTGCTCTGCAGATCGAGCGTCCACTACAGTCGTCATCCAGAGGCACGAGCTCGAGTGACCGGCCTGGGTCGTCGGTGTTGCTACACCCGACCTCGACAGCAACGGTCGCCCGTACGCTGAGCCGGTCTCTGAAGGTGAAGAGGATGAGGAGATGGACCTTGCACCGGGTACGTCCCGAGGTCTGGCATCCCTTGGCTACAACGATACTCACCCCGCTGCTGTCCAGCCAAGAATGAGAGCGCGCGTACAGGTCTTTCGGACGCCGACGTCGCCGCTGCAATTGCGTTCCGAGAGAAGGCTCTCAAAGAGCGGCAGCAGCAGGGGGCTCCAGCCCGGAGGCTCATGGCGTAAAAGCACGGGACGCCCTGGCGTCCGACGAGAACAACAACGCAGACGATGAAGCCGCCGACGAGCGCCGGCCGTTCTTGAAAGCACGCAAGTCGTCGGGGAAGGCGCTGCAGACCGACGACGCGAAGACCCGTGCGCTGTCCATCGACCCTCTCGCGCCCTCGTCGGCGTTCGACGAGACGCTGAGAGACAGGCTGAGAGAGGACGCGGAGCGCCAGAAGGCAAGGCAGCGCGTCGTGGATGATGATGACGACGAAGACGAGGAAGAGGACCGGGCTCAGGTCGGGCCGTCGCAGCGTGCGCTGCGGGACAGTGAGAGGCTGCTGGAGAGGAACTGGAGGGCCCCTGCGGGTAAGAAGATCGCGGTGCCTGTGCGGGTTGAGCCGAAGGTATACTTTGCGACGGAGCGCACCTTCCTGGTAAGTCTAGCGTACACTAATGGATGTTCGTTTTGGCTGACATTCTCTCGTTCACTACTATTTCCAGAAATGGTTGCACTTCGCCATTTACATCGGCACAATCGCCACTGCGCTGCTCAACTTCATACCCCCGGAGGACACCGTCGGACTCATCAGCGCCGGCCTCTTCACGTTCGCCGCGCTCGCTGCCATCGCGTACTCGGCTATCATCTTCGTGTACCGCGCATACAGCATCCGGAATCGCCTCGCGGATGGCATGTACTACGACAAGTACGGGCCGACCCTCCTGGCGCTTATGCTGCTGGGCGCGATTCTAGCGAATGTCGGGCTCAGGTTGAGGGAGGCAGTGGAGGAGTAGCAGTGGTGACACGGCTCAGCGGCACTGCCGCCCAATATTGTGGGTCTTGACGGACTATGCTTTGATCTTCAGCTTGCTATTTCGCATACTCGTTTCCAACTTTGATGTTCGATTCTACAGTTCCTGTGGGACGTGCGCTCATCCAATTCTCTTCAACTCACACGGTCTCGCCCCAAGAATTCACACTGCTCCTGAGCGTGGCTACCAGTGAAGACGTCGAATACAAGATGCCATGGCGAGCATGATGCGCTGACTAAAGAGAGTTGAAGAGCTTTTCTCACTACGCGTGAGGATATTCTGAAGTCGCTTCTAAGACCAAGACTACCTGGATCATTGAGACTCTATGAACTTGAGCTTGCCTTTACAGTATAGTTGACTCGCAAGATGCAGCTGCGTAAGTACTGGATCATGCTACCAACATGCTGCTGCACATTGGCTGCACATCAGCTTTGTGGCGCGCATCAGTTCCCACGGTCACAACCCGGTGTTATCTAATTGCAAACGCATGCTGCCGGACCTTCCATCTGCTCCGACTGTTGCTCTGCGGTCTGCCTGTTACTCCCGTACTTCACAGGCTACACTCCGGTACACCCGCGCATACAGCGCAGGATATCACTTCTCCTCGCAAGAGCAACATTCGAAAGCCGCCTAGAAAGCAATTCGGAGATGCATCAATGTTTACAAGTGAACGACATCGTGCAAATCATCGCGGGGTTTGCGGACAAGGGGAGCTGGCTGTATATGGCCTTGACCTGCAGCGACTTCTATGACCCTGCCTTGAGCTTGTTATGGAGAAATTTGGAGGGTCTAAGACCTCTGCTTGCATGTCTGCCGGAGGCCATCTTGAGGACTCGGAAGGATGCTATGGACTCATTGGTCCGTATACATTTCGTATTCCGCTTCGTGCTGCTCAAGTGATTTTCTGAACATAGATTATTACAAGAACTCCGGCGACCGAAGAATGGTCCCGCTTTCGACATCATGCGCGTCGTGTGCGCAAGCTGACTTTGTTTGGCTGCCACTCGCCCAGCTTCCACCGATTTTCCGTTCCTTATGAATGCTTTGACATTCTACGCGATTCATATCCGGAGCGTCCCATTTTACCTAACCTGCACGAACTCCAATGTGTCGACTCTAGGTCCTTGAGGTACCTGCCTCTTTTCGTAGCGCCGTCGCTGAGGAGAATAGGGGGATTGTACAGCCTGAAGAGTGGGGGAAAGGTGATCGAAGCACTCGATTCCATCCAAACTTCCGCCCCCGACCTGCAGGCCATGCAATTCATACTCATGGATGGCGCCGACTCTCCTGCTATGGTGTCTGCCCTTTCTCAGACTGTCTGCTCGCTGAACCACCTCAAGGAACTTCACCTCAGCGCAGTGCTGTCCAACGACGCTTTGAGCTATCTCGCTCATCTGCCAACTTTGACTCAACTCCAACTGAGTCTGTACAACAACTACGTGGATTACTCTACCTACTTCTCGCCGTCTGAGGCCCCCAAACTCTTTCCCTCCCTGGAATCCCTGGACCTCACCAGCTCGAACAAAGACTCCAAGTCCCTCACCTCTTTCATATCCGCTCTAGGATTCAGTCAACTACAGCGCCTCCGTCTCCTTTTAGAAGATTTCCAGCAAGAGGCACAAGAGCCCTATGTACGACCGCCAACAGTCGCGATGTTGACTCAGATATTCGCATCTATTGCTGAGTTACCAGCTCTCCGGACCCTCAATATTCGAGTAGCCGGTGACAGTTTGGTCGATCCGGCAGAATACATCTTTAGCGATGCGGCTCTCTCACCGCTCTACCGCTTGAGGACACTGCGTCATGTCAATATCTCCTCGATTCCTATGCAGCTTACGGGAAGCGCTATCGAAGAAATGGCCAAGGCTTGGCCGGAGCTGCGTTCTCTCCGCCTCGACGGCGGAGGCCAAGGCACGGAGACGAACGTCCACCAGGGGGATCTGCATCACTTCGCAAACCACTGTCCTCACCTGCGCGATTTGACGCTTCAGCTCATGATCGGTCCGATGGATCTAGAAATCACGCCCCACGGTACCCTTGCCAATGGATACCCCATATCGAATTTGGAGGGACTGTGTTTAGGTTACACCGAAGTGCGGGACCCTCAACTGCTGGCTAGGTTCCTTGCTTTGGCCTTCCCGCATGCAAAGATCTCGCACTATTACCGCAACAAATCGCACTGGGGTATACAGATGCAGGAGCTTGTCCGGCTCAAGGCCGTGTTCGTCCAAGTTGGCCAGGACGCCGACGATTGTGCAGGAAATGGACCTGGGGGCCTGACGCCCAGTAGAATGTGCGACGATGAGGGATGCAGGGGTGAAATGCTGATGATAATTTTTGTAGAGAACGGATGGACATGCGAAGATAGAATGTGATTCAGCTTAGCATAAGTGCGTGTGTAAATAGAATATGGTTTACGAGGTACTTACTATATACTCGAGCAATTTCCCAGCCTGAGAGGGTTCAATCCCGCCGGAGAGAATGCACAACTCTTTTCTTCTTCCTTCTTCGCAGGGGACGCATGTGTAATTGAAGCTCCTGCGCTGTTATTGTAACAGTATGTACCGGTCTCACTCATGGGTTGCATGTCAATCACACTTCAATACTCAGTACTCGGTCGTGACTTGGTCGTGCGTACATACACTGTACTACTGCTACTAAGCAAGGCCCAATGGTTGGTGAGAATGATGCTGGAATTGCTGTGCTTTAGCATCTGGTATGCACTATCCATGGTCAGTTATGTACTACAAAGGAACGTAGGAAATCCGTGATAAGCTAGGTATGGGTATACGAAAGATGTCATCATGTCCGCTCATGTTCATTTCTTCTTGACAGCGCTGTTGGGTGCCTCAGGGACATCCTCGACGAAACGACTCTCTCGTCGTTCGGGCCCTGCTGGCGCGGCAACTGTTGCCGCAGTCTTGCCCTTGCTCCTTCTCCTGAACCAGCTGTTGCTCTGCTTCACTCCTTCCTTTCCAGGGACGTGCTCTTCGGGCGCCTTGCCGGCACCAGGTTTCACGGTAGCTGGGTCCTGCACGCGATCCCGATCGGCCTTCAGGTATTCTTCGCCTCTGATGCGGAGGAATTCTTCGAGGAGTGCGGCGTTGCGCGAGTTGGCTTTGTACGCCGCGAGAACTACGTCGCCAAGGATGGGTATGAGACCGGCAGCGGCTGAGACGGCATTGTTCAAGAGCATTTTCCGAAGGAGCCACTCAGGAATTCTGGCACACGCGGATCAGCAATTATTGGGGCAACAAAACGGATAACATAGCGTACTCCGCCTGACGGGCTTTGCGAACGACCAGATAGTAGTTCAAAGTGGCGTCAGCTACGTCGCCTGCGCCGGGTACAATTCCTAGACGGAAATTGGGTAAAAGTTCCAAAAGAATCGCAGCTTGCGACTCACCGATGACGAATGTCCACCCAAAACGCAAGCCACACAGGTTGAACCCCTTGTCCAAGTAGTGGGCTCTTCTCTTCACCGACTTGAGGATCTTAGCATCTCGTGCAGACAGGCCAGGAGGCAGCTCCTCTAAACCCCGATCAGTTATGTCTCTATAGAGACAAGCACACTGCATACCTTCCTGCGCCTCTCCCTGCCTTTCTTATCTATATAAGTCTCGTAAAGAGGGTCGGCAGGTGCATATTGCTGTAAGTTCTTTGAGAACAACTTCCTCCCGGCAGAAAGCGCAAGGTTGGACGACATGGTTGGTGTTGGGAGAGGTAAAGGTGCGGTCGCCAGTGGGACTTCATTTCAGGTTTTGTATGGCCGTGTGTTGCAAGGAGCCCCCATCGCCACGCGCGCTGGACGCCGTACATAGGTCCTGACGTCACTAAGCGCTTCCGAGTCTTTACAGCCTTGGGAACCCTTCCCCACACTCACAACGTGATAGCATCCAAAACTAGCGAAGCGTGTCGTAGACTCGTAGACGCCTACGTGCAACTCATTCCTGACCTTGACGCTCTCCTGAATCCTGACCTGCTTCATCAATTTCATCTTGACTTTCATCTACTCTGCGAGCACAGCATCTCGACCTTGAGCAGTTCCTACTCCTCGCTCCAGACTGAGCTTCAGCAATCGAAATGCCAAGTGGACCTAAGGCCAAGTGGGACTGGAACCAGAGGGTGAACAAGGTCAAGACGCGCGTAGAGACCTGGGAAAAGGAGCCTCAACAAGCGGATGAAGAAGACTCGGACATTGACGAAGACTACGAAGCGGAAAAGCATGAAGCAGCTCTGACTGAAATCCTTCGCGATGCATGCAAAATCGCGAACCGCGCCCAGATGGAAAACCATCTTGATTTGCCAGAGATAGTAGAGAGCGTACAAGCCCTGATAACCCGCCTGATCAAGAGCGCGAACAAGAAACATCATGGTATGAACTATATCGAGAGCTTTGCAGACAGGCCTGGTACACTCGTACAAGACACTATGCACTCGTTCATGGGTATGCCAAATGGTAAGTTCTCCAACGCGTGACTAGAAATTTAAAGGGTGCACTGACGCGACGAGAGAAGGGAACGCTCTGGCTAACATGATGGCGAACTTCTTTGGTTCGATTACAGGCAAAAAGGAAGCAGGTAAGCGCATGCAAGTGCTAGGTTGTAGCCTGCTAACGATCGTCCGTTTCAGCACCCTCCGGACGTATACTTTCACCTTGGATGAAGGAACATCAACCTCATCCAAGCTCTACACGCCTATCCCGCTTCCGAGAAAAGATTGGAATCCCACCCGCGTCGCAATATCCACTCGCGAACGTCGTTTTCCAAGCCCGCTGCGAAATAGCAGAAGACTGGCTTTGTGCACCCCTCAGATTGGCGCTTTCTTCTGATGGCTCCTGTGTTGCCGTTGCCGCCGCCGCAGGATACAAACAGCGCGACCCAATGCTCCAGTACTGGCTGACAGACTCGAAGGAGGAGCAGGCGCCGATCGACCCGGCTCTCATAGAAGTGGCAAGCTACTTGGCATTAGACGACAGCAGGAAGTTGATGTTCGTCGCTGACTGCGACCGGGTCAAGTCTTATAGCTGGGAAGGCAGGAAAGGCACCCCAGTACACACCCTGAAGTCAGCGACGTACAGAGGACCCCTGGCCGTGCTACCGAATGGTCGTCTCCTACGTGCGGGCGTAGGCTCTGCTATATGCTGGAAACTGGACACTCTGGAAACTCACGGGCCGGGACCGAAGTACAAGAGAATCGGTGCTGGGAAGTACAGCTGGCAAAACTGCATGAGAGACCTCCCAAACGACGAGCAGGAAGAGTACTCGACGGGGAGTTTACCGAACTTCCGGGTTCCTTTCGCGGACAAAACCTTCCAGCCCGGAAACTGGCATTGGTCTGGCCCAAGCCGACATATGCTCTGCGGTGAAGTTCCCAAGAACGGATACGGCTGCGTCTCCTTGGACCTTCAGCATGGCGGCAAGATCGTCACTCGATACCTTGGACATGGCGCCGCTGTCCTGGACTTTTCCTCGAGCGAAGGCAGTCCCGGGATATTTTTGACTGCGGCTGCGGACGGTTATGCGCGTATATACGACCACCGTCTTCCACTTCCTGTTCTCACATTCGACGTCGAAAAGCGCGAGGGGCCGCTAGTAACTGCGACCCTGGCGGATGTAGATGGCATTCCTGGCGAGTGCATGTCATTATTATTGAACGGGGACGTATGCTCATGTCTCCCATTACAGTGATATTCTCCGGGGGTAACAAGACTGAGGGAATCAAGATGTGGGATGTACGCAACAAACTGGCAGTGTACGAGCTCTCCACCGGCAACAACATGGTGATGGGTATGGCTTGGAACCGCCACAACTCGACCCTTTATGCTGCAACGGAGTGCTCGTATCGCGATTGGCTGGGAGCACATCACCAGTACAGAGACTTCGCGGAGGAAATGATTAAAGACACGGACATTCTTCCGCCCAAAACACGAGGGGAACGAGATTTGTACTGGCCTGACCTGGCATGCCACACGGAGAACGCCTTCGGATATGCTTACGACACGGGCGATCATGTTCTCCGTGCGTGTGTCTACTTTGACTCGTTTGGCTGTTTTGCTGACGCACTCACAGTTCAATATGCATTCAAGGAAAATCCTGACCCCAATGTCCTCCCAGAGTACGGACATGGTGAGCCCATGGGTGAAGATGACTTCTTCTTCTGAACGAGCCACTAAACAACTACGGCCTGTAATCAAAGACCACTGTATGTACAGAATCATTTCGCACTGTATCGCTACATTTCTTTGCTTTTGTACGACTTCACGTATCCGAATATTATTTGAAGTCTCGCCCAGCCCGCCTGCCAGTGATGTCACCCACCAATCGGAGCTTCGCTCGGGAAATACCGAAGCGAGTGGGTTGGGCGCTTAGAGAAAGTTCGTCCAGCTCTCCGCCTTCATGTCTGCGACATCCTCGAGGTTCTAAGGAACAGCGCCTGGTATCTTTGGCCTTGCTCAGAGACATCAGTCTCTGTCCAGTACGAAGGCCGCAAAATGCCTGCTCGTGACGATGAGGAACAGTCAACCCAGCTGCTGGCACCGACGCCAGAATACTTGGCATCTGTGAAAGTATTTCCGCTAATACCAAATATCAAGAAGGATGTCATGGTAAGCACGCTCATTGATTATTACTGGTAGCAGGCTCACTGAACTTTTGAGATAGAATAATATTGGTATGCTTCTCATATACCTCGAATGCGCAGCCACGTTGCTAACATGGCGGTGTGCCCTCAGACACGCCGCTGAGCTGGGAGTACGTTCAACCACCCACCTCTGCATCATGGATCTTGGACTTATAGATTCATTTTGACTGTAGTCAGCTCACTGCTTCCGACATAAATTTTGCTGTTATAAGACCACTGGTCTTCAAATATGCGAAGTTGGAGAACATGTCTGTGGTGTACGCGTGCTTCGTCGTCCGTTCCCACTTCTTGTCCGAGGCGGAGAACCTCCTCGCGTACTCGGGCATCATGCTGTCTCGAGCAAGCGTGTGCGAGATCCTCGCCATGAAGCTTCTGGGCCGGTTCGGGACCAACCAGCTACAGCTCGCCGCCACGCTTACCGCCAGCTGGAATCCACTTGCAGGCGCGCCAACGGAGGTCATACTCGATGTCCGAGAGGCGGTGGGGAGAGATGCACACCTCGAAGATCCTCAATGTGCCTTGGAGGTGAAGTATACTATCCGTCCCTTGGTAGAGCCAAACTCATATCGTATTAGATGGCGATAGCTACGGAATCCAAACACTTCCTGTCATCTCCGCTGGTACAAGCGGTCGTAAATGACATATACCGCGGACGTGTCGTTTTTTCGATGACCTCTCACAACTCCGTGCTTGCGGATAACTACAAGCCAAAGGCCATTGAGATCTATAACGTCCATACGGCGCCATTCCTCGACCACTACAGACTACGTGTTCCAAGGTACGGCGCAATTCTGGAATTCCTGAACTTCGTAATGCTGCTGTCTTTGTTCCTCCTGGCATTGTCTAGTACGTTCAATTCGCTGAATGATAACTCTTCAGTCGTTCATATATCCTCCAAAGCTCGTGACTTAGAGCACCTAACTCCTTTTGAGGTGCTGTTCATTGTTTTCGCTACCGCCTTCGCCCTCGACGAATATACCGCTTCAAAAGAGCATGGCTGGGAAAGTAAGCACCGCAAACCAATGACGCATGTAAATGATATTAAAAACCAAGCACAGTATACATCGCAAGCGTAAGTCAATTGTTCTTGAAATAATCACAGTGGACTAAGTTATGTGTTGCAGCTCTGGAACGTCTTCGACTTCGCCTTCATTGTCATTTTCATCGGGTACATATCCCTTCGCATCAAGGGATTGGTATATAATGACGGTAAGTCCGGTCGTATTCCTCCCTCATATCTATATTAAACCCGCTAATACCAATAGCCGGCGCGTCTGACCTGGCATTCGATGTCCTCTCGTGCGCCGCATGCATTCTATTTCCTCGGTGCGTTTCGTGCATCAAGTGAAGAAGCATTCATACTCATAGAATCCTGCCGCAGGCTTGCGTTCTTCGCCGTGAAAAACAACGTCGTAGTCCTGTCAGTATGAGGCTACCACTTCCTGAAGCGAGTGTCTAACACGCCACTTTAGAGCGCTAAGAGCAATGGCTACAGAGTTCGTCTTTTTCATGGCCGTTGCGGCGGTTTGTTTTTCCGGTCTTCTGTATACTTTGCACAGTCTAGGTGAGCTCCGTTGAAGAATGTCATTAGCGTCGTCATTTAATTGGTTACATCCACAGCTGCCGACGCCTGGAGTGTCAAAAGGATTGCATGGCTCATGGTACAGATCTGGTTCGGAAACACGTATCTCAGCTTCGCCCAAGCAGAAAGCTTCCATCCCGTCTTTGGACCTATTCTCATGACTTGCTTCGCCGCCCTGTCAAACACCTTGCTCCTGACAAGTGAGTTTGAAACTGTTCTTCTTCATCCGCATACTAACCGGACACTTTGCATAGTCCTTATTTCCATTCTTTCGAATACATTCAGTCGAATTGATGCGGTGAGTTCACTAGTACTCGCGATCTCATTCAACGCTGAATATTGATGCCCAGAACGCAACTCAAGAGGTGAGGCTTACAAATTGTGCACAATATTGCCATGACCCTTCTAACGTCTGTCACAGTATCTGTTCCAGTTTGCGATATCGACTATCGAAGGGTGAGTTTTTCCATTAATCCCTCGTCGAGCCCCGCTCAACAGTCTGTGCAGCGTCAAATCCGATGCTCTGTTTAGCTATCAGCCGCCCTTCAATTTGTTTGCCTTCCTCATTCTATGGCCGTTGTCCTTCATTTTGACACCGCGAGCTCTGCATTCAACGAACGTATTCCTTATCAAGTTGACCGTGGGTTCATCGTCCTTAACGAAATACAAGCTCACAGCTAATAGCGGGCCGTTGCAGTCATTCCCTACGCTCATTGTCATAGGGATATACGAACGCTACCTTGCTCAGGGGCAGAAGTTCCGCGAACAAAGTAGCGGCACAGCACACGACATATACAGCAGCTTCTCTCGCGGTGTGAAGCATGTGCCGTTCCTCGAACGCCTGGTCGGGTCAAGTACTACAGACCTCTATGACGCCATCTTCGACATTGACGCTTCCCAGACATATGAGCTCTTCGATTCTGACGATGAACAAGACCGACCTGCTTTGACGTCCGCACTCTCGCGCGACAGCCTCCGTCCGCCGTCCCCTCCGTCTGGCTCGCGCTCACAGCCCCCGACAGGCAGGCGGCATCCCGGCAACCCCAGGACCCCACGAACGCCGCTCTCACCCACACGGCGAGGCCGATACGGATCGCCTAGCGGCTCCCCTATTTCACATTCGACAGCGCTGCCGGACCTCGTTGAACCTTACAATTCCACGGAAATCCAAACCGTCGGTCCGCGCAGCCCCTTGTCGAGGCTGTTCGTGGGGCGCTCGCGAAGGACGGTGTCCGCGTCACACGAGCGGCTGGCGCAGCCCACCGCCACTCCCGGCGCGGGGATGAAGAAGATGGAAAGTCTTGTGGAAGAGATCCGTCAGTTGCCTGTCAACAAGCTCAAGGAAGAGATGAAAGAACTGCAGGTCCGTGCCGCGCATTTCCTACTCTCATGGTCTTGTGTCTTATGAACCCTTGTCCCTATTCAGGATCGCCAGGCGCGAATCGAGAATCTTCTCCTCATGCTCACTCGGGGCATGAGAAACGAGACAGGAAGCTATTCCTCGGGCCGTCACGATACCTTATGAAGGACTCTTCATTGGCAGTTATACTGGCATGGACGCTACATTCAAACTATATCACCTCGTTGCGTTGTAACCTGTCTTGGTTTGTATCACCTTGTACTTACCCCTATCCACCCCATCTTCGAGACTCTCTCACGTCACATGTCGCAGCTGCCCTCGTCGCAAATGCCACATATGATATCTATTATTCCGTCCTACATCCGTATATGCATGGTGATTGCGGTTATTGCACAGTGCGGGTGGTTACCATAACCAAGAAGCAGAGAAAGAGCGGATGTGGTATACAAAAATTAAGCGGCTCGTAGCAATATACCGAACTATGCAAGGGAATACAAGATACAGCGCGAGTCCCGAGAGAGTGTGTTGTACAGAGCCGAAACCCGTTCGTGCCAATGCAATTGTAGGGAGCGCTAAGAATAATGTCCCGTCGGGCGAGCAAGCCCCAGACCAACAACTAACGAAGTTTGTATAAATCAGCATCCTGGGAAAATAAAGAGCATGAGGCTAGGGTAGGCATATGATCAGTACATGTGTTGATATATGGTCAAAAATGGCACTCACAGATGCAAGCGATACACTATGATGACGGGCGCGGGCGTGTATCTGTCGACCTTGACCGCCGGGAGTCAGATCGCTGGGAGATGGCCATGGGCTGCCCTGTACTGCGCTCGGCATCGAGTGGGGAGAGCCAGCCGACGTACGGTCGACCAGTGTTGCGGTGGGTAGGAGGGTGTTGGTGGTAGACTGCAGGACTGTCCCTGGCTCGTCCTCGTCTGTGTTTATCGACGTGACGATAGTCTGGTTGTGCGGATAGTATGACATGCGGTTGTTCTTGCTGAAGTCATAGACAGTGAACCTGGAAGCCAATCGATGAGGACAGAGGTGTGGGGCTACGGTCACAAGACGTACTGCTCTTCCATTTGTCTGAGCTCTGGCTTCATCTTCTCAAAGTCGGGGTGCGCTTTCCGCTTTGAGTGAGTCAGGGGCTTCTCCACCATCATGAACTCGTCGAGCTCGTGGGAGACATCGAAGTTTGCCTTCTTCATCTAGTGGACACAAGCCTGTTAGACTGGAGCTCCGACAGCAACGAGGCACAAAACTTACGTCTGGAACGAATGGTGGCTGAATGTCCTTGTTCCGCAGTTGCTCCCAATCAATGGATGCCATCCATGGGTGACCGTGCACATCATCAATGCCCTGTCCCCGACTCCGGCAACCGAGTCGCGTCTTGGGGTTGCGGTCCAAGAGCTGTCACAGAAGTTATAACTAGAACAGACGAGTGTTGTAGTGATACACGCACCCCTTTGACGAAATCTTGGCATTCGGGACTGCAGACTTCATTTGCATTGCTGGGGAGCCTCAGGGGTCTTTCAATATCGAGTTGGTCATCTTCTCCGCTGTTCTTCCGTCGAAGGGGCGTCGGTGGAACAGCAACTCCCACATAACGACACCTAGACTCCACCAATCCACACACCAGGTGTACCCCTTCCGTCCTACTACCTCAGGGGCCATGTAGGCCATGCTGCCAGCGACGCTGGTGTGCAGACGTCGTTCCGAGTAGTGAATCGCAACATTGAAGTCCGTGATATGCGCGTGACCCATAGCATCAAGCAGGATGTTGTCCGGTTTGAGGTCACTGTAGCCCCTGTGAGCGGCGGCCGCCTCGGAATATTAGGGGTAAAGCATACCGGTGGATGATTCGCTGCTTGCGAAGGTAATCCAATGCCTCCGACAGCTCTGCCATCCAGAACTTCACCACCTCCTCATCAATGCGACCCTTGCGCTCCAGGTGGACTGTATGCGTCAAAGGGGTGAGACTCTGTGAGTTAATGAGGGCTGTGCAACGTACAGCGCAAGTCCCTCCCAACATCAGGTCCAGCACGAAAAAGCAGTTCTCGTCATCCTGGAAAGCATAACGCAGGTTCACAATGAAAGGGTGATCAATCTATGAGAAGAATGATATTAGATACGGTCAGTATGCATGCAGCCGGTCGTACCTCTTCAAGCAGCCGACGCTCCTGGATGATGTTGGCAACGGCCTTTTGTTTGATACACTTGGCCTTGTCAATGTACTTCAGGGCGTAAAGCTGCTTGGACCGCTTATGCTCGACCACTCTGACCTACGTAAAGCATGTCAGCGTGAAGACAATGGAATCAATCGCGTACAGCATACCTTACCGAAAGCGCCCTTGCCGACGGCGCGATGGAGGTCGAAGTGGAAGAGGTCGACCTCGCCGTCGAAGTTTACGGGCTCAGAGCAGCAGCAGCAGACTCCACCCATGCGAACAGTGTTTGGCGGGAAGGAAGGAGTGGAAGGAGGTTAATAGCTCGAGAGAACAAGACAGACCAAAAGCTGAAGACAAGGTCCTTGGCGCCCACCCGCCTTCCCCGAGCACAAAGTCGCCGCCACGTGGCCCAAGACGCCTCCCCCCCGGCGAACCTGCAGCGCTGCACCTGAGCAGAACATAGCGAGAACCGTCTGCATCCTCCGCCGCCAGAACAATAAAGTGGAAGTAAGAGACAAAAGACGCATCAGCTTCTCCCATTTCACAGTGAGTCCGCCCCGCAATTCGCCAATGAGGCCGCAGTCTTAGCGTGAGAGTCGAAGGTTACTCAACGGTAACTGCCGTCGTATCCGCTCAATTAACGAGACGCCCATAAACACCTCTACTCCGCGAACCTTGAGTTGCAAACACAACGCACGCATTCATGCAAGTCTCACTGTCAGAGATTCCTACGCTGCGGGCCTTGTACAGAGCTAGGAAACTTGTGCCAGCGGATGCGGCCTCCCTGAAATTCAAGTCTTCGGGCAACCTCATCGACAGGGTTTCGTTGTAGTCAGTATCCCTTCGCTCGCTTCTAACCCAGAGAAGGGTCGTGAGTAACATACTAAGATTGATAGTCAGGGAACGATTACAGGCCTCGAGGTCGATGCTATTGTGAACGCGGCCAACAAATCTCTGCTAGGTGCGTGGGGTCGCAAACATCAGCTAACGGCACTGACTTCTAGTTCCACCTAACCTAGGCGGTGGAGGAGGTCAGTGGGACGAAGGCCACATGAGCATATGTTGACAAATGTCTGTCAGTGGATGGCGCTATTCACGCTGCCGCAGGCCGAAAACTGCTTGCTGAATGTACGTACATCATCCACTAAGCCAGTTTTGGGAGGCTGAGATGTCTTTCATTGCCCAGGTCGCACCTTGAACGGATGCGACACAGGCGATGCCAAGATTACGAAAGGTTATGATCTACCATCGTAAGGCTACTCAGACTCTAGTCTCATTGGCAGTAGTTGATACTTCGTACAGCAAGCATGTGATCCATACAGTTGGCCCTGTATACTCTGGTAATAAGGCTGAAAGAAGTGCAGAGCTTCTGGCTTCTGCATATCGACGAAGTCTGGAGGTGGCAGCGCGCAACTCCTTAAGACACATTGTGGGTCTGCCCGTGTTGACGACGCATGCACTGACGTGAACATCCTTCATTTGAAGGCGTTCCCGTCTATATCTACGGGCATATACGGCTACCCGGTAGAGGACGCCACTCACCTCGCTTTACAAGAGGTTCGAACTTTCCTGGAAAGCAAAGAAGGAGAATCGGTGCGTCGGTAGTATGTGCTGCAAGTCATATGTCGCTGACATGATGTAAAAGATTGACCGCGCCATTTTTGTGGTCTGGAGTGACCATGATAAGGGTGTTTACGAGTGCGTGTCACCTTCGCCACTCACCTCCCTGAGGCTATTGCTCATTATATCTTGCAGGAGTCTTCTTCCACTATACTTCCTGCCTGACGCCGAGGTTGAGAAGGATGTCGAAGAGAGTCAAGCTTAGAAGTTGAACAAATGTGCCGAAGCACGAATTGGAAGTGGCTGACCAATTCTCGATGTATCATAATCGCAAAACCTATGGTCTTCCAACGGAGTTTGCTTCTCAGGCAATCCTGGTGCTAAGCGCATTCCACATGGCCACATGATATCTCTCAACCTTGAGGTCACGAGCCTCAAGGCGAAATTACTACGGTGATGGAGAAACTGAGCACAGCTTTATTACAAGAGAGACTTCCGACTACACGGGTACTCGGAGCCCAAGTCTTCGTGAGTGTTCATTTCGTCAACACAGTTCGATAGACCGCCAGAGAACTCATCTACCCTTGTGCTCAGAAAATCAAATCGGAGCCGGACAGTAAACGCTTGTTTGCCTTCCAATGATTACGTCCGTGCACTCGCATCTCTGTTCAATCACGCCTACCTTACTTGGCTACTCATCCGTCCTCATGTCCCGGAGCAAGCGGTAACAGGCCGGGCCGCTACTAGGACCGCTTCTCGAGTACAGTAGCTCACGGTCATGAGTTCCTCTACGGCCCTTCCACGTCTATCTTCATGGCTAACTTCTCTTTTGCTCTGCGGCTTTCTCACATACCTTCCCGAGCTTTCGCCGCATACAAGCGTGCATCGTTTGGATAAGAGGAACTGAGCCGGCCTTTGCGAGTGTTGAGTGCTGTCTGTGCTCTACCTACACACAGGACGAGATTCGCGGCCATTCACGACGAAGTGCGATGGGGCTGCTATTCAACATCTTCACGGCGCTCTTCTGTTCAATAGGTGTGTCAGTCCTTGCAACAGCTTCTGAACTAGTGATTGACTAGGCCGTTCATCTTCTTCGAATCATAGGATCCTTTTTGTTTGGGCGAGTAGCTTCTGCCGTATGTTCTCCGGGTCGAAGCCTAACCATCGGACGCATACATTAGCTATGATAGGTAAGGGCTTCAGCGATGCTCTCCGAGTCCTGCACACTAATGAGTGCTGCAGTGGTATCATTGCGTCCGTGATCACTTTCCCGGCATTCAAGGCGTTCATTGGACACCCAAACAACTACGACAGCTTGTCCGGCGCCGTTGTATCCACCTTCACCGGTGGATGCTTCTTCGGAGCTGCGATTGGCGGGTGGTGAGCAGTATATCTGACTCAACATGCATATACCTTCTGATATTGGGGCCAGGACGAACGACCGATTTGGCCGCAAGCGATCAATTCAGGTTGGTGTTTTGCGTTTTACTCGTCGCATATACAGATTGCAGATGATCGTTGCGTCTAGTTCGGTGCACTCATTGCCATGTGGGGTTGTGCAATGCAATCCGGAGCCAACAACTTTGCATGTATGCTCATCGGACGTATAGTAGCAGGCTTCGCGATTGGGTAAGTATGATTCACAGTCGCAGGGTAGAAGACGCTCATCATCCCTTCGAAGTATGCTCTCGATGACTGTCCCCTTGTACAACGTCAGACCGCTTACACTCATCCATAGCACTCCTTTCTGACAATCCCTATGTAGACGGAAATTGCCCCGCCAAAGATCCGGGGGGTTCGTCGTAGGTCTTGCTCAGCAAATGATCGGTATCGGGTTCATCGTCGCAAACTGGGTGGGCTACGGATGCAACTTTCTCGAAGGGAATCAAGGTTGGCGGTTATCACTGGGCTTGCAACTCGTCCCTGCATTCCTCCTTCTAGTGGGTATTCAGTTCTTGCCGTTCTCACCGGTGAGTCTGCTACCATACTTCTGCACGACGCTTGCGTTAAAGATTACCGGTTTCTAGCGTTGGCTCTTAGAGCAGAACCGCGACGAAGAAGCACGAGCTGTGGTGCACAGATTGCATGACGCATCTTCAGCTGAAAGTAAGGAATCAGCCGAACGCGAGTTTATGGAGATGCGGGACGTCATCAAGGCCGAGGCGGCTCAGAGATCCAGAAGACTCAGCGACCTGTGGGCAACGCGTGCGATGCTTAGGAGAACGCTTGTCGCTGTTGGTGTCCAGGTGTTTGGTCAATTCTCTGGTATCAACGGTACGCTGTCCGACCAGAAAAATCGCATGCGAAGCTAACGGTCTGATATAGTGATCAATTACTTCGGTCCTTCAATGTACAAGGCACTCGGGCTAAGTAATGGACAATCATTACTTGTCCAGGGGATTTACGGTGCCGTAGGACCCATCACCAACTTCTTGTATGCACTGTTCTGGCTGCGTATATTTGCTTCTACTAATGTTGGCTATACAGCTTCATTACACTTGTCCTCGACACAGTCGGGCGCAAGAAGCCATTGATGTTTGGCGCAGGTAGCTTCATCGTCACCTACTCGATCTTGACAGCCATTGTCGCCAATTTCCCTGCCGAGGTCAATGGAGAGCCGAACACCCATGTATCCGCTCAACGTGCGGGTATTGCCATGATCTTCTTGACCAGCATATTCTTCTCGGTGTCCTTCGGACCTGTATCGTGGGTGCTGGCGTCCGAAGTGAGTAAATTCGAGATCCACAGAGCTCTATTCTTACCTCTTCACATCTGTCCAGGTATTCCCCACGAAGACTCGTTCGATGGGCACCTCCGGTACGACCCTGTTCGTCTCTGTGAGGTGATCAATCTAACGCGTGCTTTAAACAGTTGCGACATGCGCAAATTGGCTCTTCAACATCCTCTTTTCCCAAGTATCGAACCTTGCGTTGACCAAGATCTCTTGGAGATACTACCTCATCTTCATCTGCTTGAATGCGGTGGACTTTCTTGTGATCACCTTCTTTTCCCTGAAACGAAAGGTGCGCAAGTATAACATTCTTTTAGATTGGACATAGCCTGATAGCAATTGTCCTACGTAGGTAAATCTCTGGAAGAGATGGCTGAGTTATTTGGGGACGAAGTAGCGCTTGCGGATAACCATCAGCACTTCGATGACCACGTACATGATGAGAAGGCTTGAGGATGGTAGTGCTCACATGGGCCCATCATGGTGTCTACTATATCACAATTAATGACTGCAATCACCAGTCGCATGTCGTATACTTCTGAGGCCTCTTCTAATTAAACTCGAGGACGACTGTTCAAGCGAGGCTCCCGACGTGAAGTGAACGTCAGTCAAGGCTGTACATTTCGCAGTGCTGATTCTCGGATGTAAACATGACCTTGGCGGTGGACCGTGGCGCAGATTGTGGTGTAAGGTTCATTGTTATACAGATGCGTAAAGCTGAATGAGTAGGTACGCTCGTAGAATTACTATCGAGATGCGATCAATCGCTCACGTGATGTCCTTTGTGGCGTCGATGATGACCGAAGCCCACAAACTCCTCCTTGCTCTTCGACCAAGCCATCCACTGCTAAGTTTCTGACCTCTCTCAACGCTGACCGCTGCCGCCGTATGACATACACTGCCTTTTCATTGCAAACACTGCCTGTAGAGGTAAGATGATATGCTCCACCGAACCACTCTCTTTTCCAGTCTGATTATTCATAGTTACTCTACGAAATCCACATCTTCTCTAGCTGGCATTCTCTACCACACGCCTCCAAACATTTGTATTCAGTCTTCAAACATGCACCATCATCTATCCATGCCGAGTATCTCCTCGCCCGAAATGCCGACGTAGGCATGGAAGGCGCGGTAAAGCCTGGCGGAACTCTGCTCACTAAGATCCTCCGATACCCCCTCTGCAGTGAGGCAGTTCTGGAGGCCGTATTACGTTTGCTAGGTTCTTCCAACCTGGGAAAGGCCGGTCTTCGTCCTGTTGAGCTTCCCCGGCGGCTCTTCCGACCTCTCTATCCACGCGCCATTAGACACTGGACGTCCCAGGACGAGCCGCTCCCTTTCCTTCGCTATCTTTATAACCACCCCCAAGTCCCCCACCGAATCCCAATCATTGGGAAGGCTATGCGCTGACGAAAGCTGTCGCCTCCGGCTTCGTTCCCCTGGTGCGCTTTCTTCTCGAGCAGGGAGCATCACCAGCCTGTAAAGGCGGCATTGCCGTTCGCGCGGCTATACGAAGGAAGAACCTACCATTGGTGAAGATGCTCATAGAGCCGGACTGCACCATCGAGGAGGCGCGGAACAAGGAGGATGAAGGCGGAGGTCGTAGGAGGAAAAGGCGGCGTGAGGAGGAAGAGCATGCAACGAAGAAAAGCGTGAAGAGACGGAAAGCTGGAAGATAGGGTGAAGGTCGATCAAGATATGTTGCGTACAGCTGTGGGATGCGACGCACGCGACATCGTCAAGTACTTCGTGGAAGAGAAGTTCTGCGTGCCCGATATGCAGACCGTTCGGCTTATGCAACATTAGTTATTTAACCTGTCTCGAGCTTCCGACAAAATGAACCGATTAACACGGCGGTCCTTGTTTAGCCATTGTGAGGACTCCCGCTCATGTCCATATCCTCTCAAAATCTGCAAACAGCAAGCAGGATTAATACTGCATCGCACTTGTAGATGGAGCGCAAGTATTCAATACAAGATAACAAGAATATCACTACTCGGTACAGAGTTAATACACATTAGTACGACGAGAGCATAACGAAATTTGGGGTAAGATACAGCAAAAGTACATGAATGAACGCAAGTGGTATATAATGAATGTCGAGGGAATCATAAATCCGTGTATGTTGCATATGGTGCAACGAGGCATGATGGAAGGTCTCGCCCAACGTGCTGCCTTCAAAGCTGGAGGACTGAAATCACAGAATCCAGCATGACTTTGGGCTTCATGAGCAGGTTACGGTCGAGTACGCTGGGGGTCCGATGTACGCTGGAGTTGGAGCTGCTAGTACGCGAAATGCCGTTGGTGGCTTTGGCCTCGTGCCCGTTCGATCCAGCCGCCGCGAGGCGATCACGGCTGCTTGACCGCCTGCTCACCACGGGTGACTGTTCTGCAGCATCCTCTGCGCCCTCCGTCTTCCTGACGCATGCCAGGCCGAGCTCGACGGTACACAAGACCTTGTTGGTCTCGTCCTCAGGAGAAGATCCTCCGAATGCATCATCCATGGCGTCCTCGTCGAACATGGTCTCGCTGTGCACGTCGACAAAGAGGCCACCCTTTTTGGACGAGACGACGTTCGCGTTGCCCATCGCAGGTGATATGATAACGACCTCGAAGGAGGCACTCATGATGCCCTCTTTCATGGCTGTCGCGAGCCTGATCGCACGGTCGGTGATCCGAGCAAGGGATGCACCGAATCGTTTTCGCAGAGGGTCGCGGTGTAGACCGTTGTAGTCTGAGCAACCAGCGAGCACAAGGACGGCAAGAATTCCGCGGAGGTTATCATCGGCATAGGCGTTGCGGACGGCGGTGGCAGGGGCAGTGGGAGTGGTGGGTGTGACTGGGGTAGGCGGGATGCTCCCGGAGCCTTGCGAGTCGGGCGTGATTGCCCTCAGGTGGGCATGCGTCAGTGCTCGCCAGCGCGAAGCAGTAGCCTGAGGCTCTGCGGCATGGTGTTTGTGAGTTCATAAACCACGTTGCGGAATTATGTGCACTCACCATGCTCCTGTATCCTCTGAAATACTGCCGTCAGCATCCTCTGCAGATGATCTGGCACGCCACTGCAGAACGGCATCATAATCTTGCCTACGCATGCAACCTCCCAGGCTTGGAGTGCGAACTGGACGAATGTCGGGTCTGATAGGTGACGCTCGTTCTCCAGCAACTCCGTTGTGCGCACACCTACGGCAGGGTACAGTATTTCCCGATCTGACGACCGCGCGTAGTTCGCCTGTCTGTCGAATTTATTGGAGAACTCTTCTGCGATGGAAGCAGAAAGCTGCAGGATCTCGCTGTTCAAGTCTCGTACAGCTTGGATGAGCTGAGCCCCGGACATGTCGTCTGTTTTGGTTAGGAAGGTCCGCAGGGACGACACCTCCTCGTTTCTCTCCCGTAATGCTTGTTGCATCTGCGCGTGGGACGCACTGAGAGCATCGTACGCCGCTCGTAGTGCACTGGGTGGGGCAGTGGCAGGGACCTGCAGTGGAGGCGGCAGTCCAACGTCCAGAGGCGATGCCGGCGAGACATCCGGGGCGCGGGTGCCAGACTGCCTTGCGAGCTGAAGGTCCCTCTCGAGCTGCTGAATGCGAGCTCTCAACTCCCCATTCTCCTTCCGCAATGAGCTAACAAGCTCGCCCTCCCGTTCTCTATCCTTGTCCCTCTCCACCTCCTTCCGTCTCTCGCGCTGCCTGTGCCATTCCGAGTCGGAGGCTTGAAGCCGAGGCGGATGCTGCACTCTACTCGAGGCCGACAGCGTGCGAGAGTGTAGAGCGTAGGTTCTGCCGGCAAGAGCTTCGGGGTCGTCCAGCCTGAGGTTATCTGAGAGTCGTATGGGAGGAAGAAACCAGTCAAGAATGTTCCAAAACGTGTTCATGAGCGGCATGCGCGAAATATCATTCGGGATTATACGTGCGCCAGCATGGGCTGAAACCCGTAATTTGTCGCAGTTGTGGAAACAGCGGTCAAGCAACGATCGTAGTAATCAGGTGTGGTATTACGCAGATAGCGGTTGCGATAGGCGGGGTACAAGACGTTGGTGCAGATGAGTGCAGAATGGCAGGATTAGCTGCCTCGTGGTCGGTGCGTGTCGTGGTGGAAGGCACAACCCCGGGCCCTCGAGACGCTGAATTCGAAAGAAACCGATGGTTGGTGTGCTTGTAGTGTCGCCCGCACAGTTCAACAGCTGACACAACCGTTTACAAGGAGTGTGATGCACAAATGGCAAGCCGAAAAATACTTGAGGCTGCCCAAAAAGGTTTTCTCAGCTCCGATGCTTATGACAACGATGTGAACGAGGGAGATATTGTATCACAGGATATCCCACTAATCTGCTTCAACAAAACATCAAGCCGTTGTACTGGGTTATAACCATCGGCAGCCAGGACACGGCTCGGAAGATACAGATACATGTCTGCGTCCATTTGTTGTGTGTCACGTTCTTCGAGCACCACTCCATTCCATGAGTGAGGACGAGTGCGGATGTGAGATCTTCAGCTTGGATTCATTCAAACCGCGTGGAGAAAACTAGACGTGCGTTGTTTGAAGCCCATTCGGTAATATACATATCCCCCGATCGCACGGCCGCCCATGGAAAAGGTGCTCATATTGCACACAAAGTGGAGTATTGCATAGCGAATGATCTGGAAAGCGAGACAAAGGTGCAATGATACAACATCTACTAAACATGTAAGTCAGTACGCAGACCGTGGAAAGAGGATATCAAACTAACCAATAGAGATACAGACAGACTCCACAGAGAGAAATCAAATATCATCAATATCGACCTCCTCTTCGTCGCCGAACTCGAAAGTGCATTCGCCTTCCTCCTCGCCGAAAGTCTCGGTCTCGTTGATCTTGGCATTTTCTGGCAGCTCGCCGTATGCTTTCACTGCACACAATCACCATCAGCAGCTGGGTATGAGTAGGCACGCAGATCAATAATACGTACAACTTCGAGCCTCGTCTGCAGAGTATTTGACAATGACGTCTGCCTTGTCGTCCTGGAAGTCGCGGAGGGAGATGAGGACGATGTCTCCGTTGTTGATCCAAACCTAGCAATTAACACAGATTAGCAGCCATGCAATGACGAGGGTTATTCTGAAGACGCACCTTCTTCCTCATTTTCCCTCGGATATGCGCTAACCGTTTCTCACCGTCGAAGCATTGCGCCTCAAGGCGTCCATTTCCGAGCATCTTGATGACTTGGGCGTACTCCTGGCCATCCTCACGGAAAACAAGCTCACGCTTGTCATCGTCGTTCTCGTTCTTTCCACGTCGCCTGTTCTTTCCGCCCTATGAATTTTTGATATGTCAGCACCCAACACAGCCAACTTGGAGGCAGTCCTGCCGCTAACCTTTCCCTTGTTCTGTGGGAGTATGGATCTCGATCAGTATATGCCAGAAGGCATTCATCGATGAGCTTACCTTCGGCATTTTCTAAGGTAGAGATGGACTGGGTACTAGATATCTGACAGTTAGGGGCTGTAGTCGGAAGGAAAGTTACACCAGCTTACAGAGGTGGTAGGTGCGGTGCAAGCTAGAAAGACTCACTGCCTCTCACTACCGTTAAGGCACGTGCGAGCGCTCTGTGACAAAACTGTGACGTATGTGATCTTTTGTGACTCAGGGCTTTGACCAGAGTCACGGGTATCCGCACTGGTCAAGCCAACACGCGCATCATTCGACCCATACTCTACCGTTTACCGACTCCTTCCCTCTATTCCACCAAAACACTATGGAACACGAAATAGATGGGTGGATCGCGCAGCTAAGTCAATGCAAACAGCTCTCGGAGGCAGATGTCAAGAAACTATGCGACAAGGTGCATATACGGTTACGATTCTCTTTCCGATAAGACCAAATGCCTCTCTCCTCCGTGTCGCAGGCTACGTGCTTTAATGCATCACCAGACGTACTCATTTTGTCGTTACTTTACTTCTAGACGCGGGAAATCTTAATGGAGGAGTCAAACGTGCAGCCTGTGAGGTGTCCTGTGACTGTTTGTGGGGATATACATGGTCAATTCGTGCGTCGTTATTTCCCTCACAGTCAAATCTTTCGATCTCACATCTCGCGTATTCCATACTTTGGGTCTCGCCTGGATCCAACAGCATGATCTCTCCGAGCTCTTTCGGATTGGCGGCAACTCGCCTGACACAAACTACCTCTTCATGGGTGATTACGTCGACAGAGGGTACTACTCCGTGGAGACTGTCACCCTGCTGGTCGCCCTCAAGCTTCGCTACCGCGACCGCGTCACTATTCTCCGGGGCAACCACGAGTCGCGGCAAATCACGCAAGTCTACGGCTTCTACGACGAGTGCCTGCGGAAATACGGCAACGCCAACGTGTGGAGATACTTCACTGACCTGTTTGACTACCTTCCTCTTACAGCACTAATTGAGAATCAAGTAAGTATCGATGGTATGCCTCGCTGATAGGTGGCGGCTAACTGGATCCGCGCCTGGTCTCTCGTGCCATAGATCTTCTGCCTTCACGGAGGTCTCTCGCCATCCATCGATACCCTAGACCACGTACGGTCCATTGACCGTGTTCAAGAAGTGCCCCATGAAGGCCCGATGTGTGATCTGCTATGGTCAGATCCCGACGACCGGTGCGGGTGGGGAATATCGCCGAGAGGTGCTGGATACACCTTCGGCCAGGACATCAGCGAGGCCTTCAACCACAACAACGGGTTGACGTTGGTCGCTCGCGCGCACCAACTGGTGATGGAGGGTGAGTTTTTCGACTCTCGTCTCGAAAGCAAATTTCCTGAAGCCGGTGATTCTGCGAAGGTTACAACTGGGGACAAGACCGGAATGTCGTCACCATCTTCTCAGCACCAAACTACTGCTACCGCTGCGGTAATCAAGCCGCAATCATGGAGATTGATGAAAAATTATCCTACAGCTTGTACGTTCAACTCCATAGTTTCTTGCGCTCTGCTAATTTACTTGCACATACCAGCCTACAGTTTGACCCTGCGCCGCGAGCCGGCGAGCCTCTCGTTTCTCGACGTGTACCGGATTATTTCCTTGTGAGTTTTCCGACCTGGTGTCGTCATGACCTTGCGGTTTCCACGCGCCATCGACTACAGGGTTCTGACAACGTGCGCTTCCTTTGTAGTGATCGCCATTCTCTCACACCTCTCGGACTCTCATTACGGCGCCGGTGTCATATAGTATCGTACATACAGAATACACATTCGCGCACTATGTATCATGCAGAAGAAGCTAAAGAAGAATATACCTCCTTACATCCTGCCCGAAATTACCCCACATTCCAGCTGTGCTTGGCTTCACAAGCGATATTCTGCGACGCCGTTGTTGCTTTCGACGAACTAGTACATAGTTACTTCTGTTATGTATTTTTACACCCCTATAAGTCAGTCCAATGGTCAGTTAGAGACATCGCCTGCCACAGTGCCCTAAGTACCTACTTTTTCGCGACCGCTCGTGACACACAGTCGTGTGACAGGGCGGCGTGACTAAGACTCAAGGATGCTACATGGGCGCCTGAAGCTATACATTTACCTTGCCTTGCGCACACTGCAGAAATGGCGGAACCACAGGCAATGTACGCACAGGACGAGGTACGTCTCCGTTTGGCTTACTATTGGGGAATATCTTACACTTCTCGCTTTAGTACGGTCGGCCGTTCATTATCCTGCGCGAACAAGCCCGGAAGACACGCAGCCATGGTGTTGAGGCAATCAAAGTACGCAAGCCTTTCGCTGACTCGGACACGCGTTCGACGACTGATGTGTCCACCTAGTCGCACATATTAGCGGCGAGAACAGTAGCCAACATCATACGTACATCACTGGGTCCCAGAGGTGACTGCCGAAGCTTTCCAGTAGCCGATTGAGCCAGCTGACTTTATGCCGCAGGTTTGGACAAGATCCTCATTTCCCCTGATGGCGAGATCACAGTCACCAACGATGGTGCAACAATCCTGAGTCAAATGGAGGTCGAGCATCAGATTGCGAAACTTTTGGTGCAGCTATCGAAAAGTCAGGACGATGAGATCGGTGACGGCACAACTGGTGTTGTCGGTGCGTGACATAGTTGCTGCTAGCATGATTTCGTGTTAATAAACCTCCCCAGTTCTTGCTGGCGCACTACTAGAACAAAGTGAAGCTCTGCTCGACCGCGGCATTCATCCAATCCGGATAGCAGATGGTTTCGACCGCGCGTGTGCTGTCGCGGTAGAGCAACTTAACCGTATTTCGGACAAGGTCGAGTTTACTCCTGAGGATACCTCAAATCTGCTCAAAACTGCGATGACCAGTCTCGGCAGCAAAATGTGCGCCAGAACCCTCCATGTTTCCTCTGCTGACTGATGCTTGTTCAGTGTGTCCAAAGAACATGAGCAATTTGCCCAAATCGCGGTCGACGCTGTGCTGGCTGTTGCAGATCTTGAGAGGAAAGATGTGCCATTCGATCTCATCAAGGTCGAGGGCAAGGTCGGAGGGTCGCTCGCTGATACCACGCTCATCAAGGGCGTGCTTGTCGACAAGGACATGTCGCATCCACAAATGCCTCACAGCGTGAAGGATGCCAAGATCGCTATCCTGACATGTCCGTTCGAGCCGCCGCGGCCGAAGACCAAGCACAAGCTCGACATCACCAGCGTGGAGGAGTACAAGAACCTCCGAGAATACGAGAAGGGCAAGTTCGAGGACATGATCAAGCGCGTCAAGGACACTGGCGCGAACTTGGTCATCTGCCAGTGGGGTTTCGACGATGAGGCGAACCATATGCTAATGCAGAACGACCTGCCTGCTGTTCGATGGGTTGGTGGTCCCGAGATTGAGGTAAGAAATCCATTCATACTCGTACATGAGTTACCTGATTTATTGCGTTCAGCTCATTGCTATCGCGACGAACGGCCGAATCGTCCCCCGATTCGAGGATCTGGCGCCTGAAAAGCTTGGAAAAGCCGGTGTCGTACGTGAAGTAACCTTCGGTACCACAAGAGACAAGATGCTGGTTATCGAGGAGTGCGCCAACGCGCGGACAGTGACCATCTTCGTTCGGGGGAAGCAACAAAATGGTCTGCGCTCACACTCTGATTTCCGTTCAAACTACTGATGCTGCCCTAGATCGTCGATGAAGCCAAGCGTGCCCTCCACGATTCCCTCTGCGCCGTTCGGAACCTCGTTGTTGACAACCGCGTCGTCTATGGCGGTGGTGCCGCGGAGATCAGCTGCTCACTCGCCGTCTCAAAGGCTGCAGATGAAATTGCATCCATCGAGCAATATGCCATGCGTGCCTTTGCCTCCGCCCTCGATGCCGTGCCATTGACTTTAGCAGAGAATAGTGGCCTTTCGCCGATCGAGAACTTGGCGGAGGTCAAAAGCCGGCAAGTGAAGGAGGGTAACTCTTCATTAGGAATTGACTGCTTGAACAAGGGCAGCAACGGTGTGTTTTCGAATATGCGTAGATCTACTGGGTTAATGCTGACGGTATCTGCAGACATGAAGGAGCAATTCGTGTACGACCCCCTTATTTCGAAAAGGCAGCAATATCTTCTCGCTACTCAGGTACGTTTTCTCGTGCACGCTGCATGTTTGTGTCTTCACCGGCTTTCTACCAGCTCGTGCGGGCTGTTCTCAAAATCGGTAAGATGCCTTATGCTCTTCTAAATGGCTGGCCTGCTTATTTAGCTCCCCTCCACAGACGACGTTATCACTGCGGGCGAAGCGGAAGAGTAGAACTTGCACATCTCGTAGAAATAGATATCAATGTTGCGATAATCTGCATGATCAGACAGCGAGTTCGAGATTTCTTGAGAGAAAGTGCGAAGTTAGCGTAGCTATATGTCTGAAGACGTCAGTAGAGAATTCCGCCGCAGCGTTGATCCCTACCACTACAACCTCATGCACGACATGTTCGACTGCGGTATATTGGTTCTTGGCTTCAACATATCATGGTTCGACTTTATTAGTGGGAACTGACAGATCAGATGCACTTGCCCCTGGTAGCATCTGTACCGGAATACTGAAACCATGCACGGCTTCGCTCTGTCCCAAACCCCTCCGCACCCGCAACGCCGACTTCACACTGCTAGTCCGCCCTTCCCAGACATAGCTAGTACAAAAGGATGTCAGAGACTATTATCCAAGAGCAGGTTGCGCCTGTACCGAACCTGGCGGGTGCCACAAAACCTCAAGGGACCGACCTCACCGCCGCGCAACAGAAAACGGTGGATGAGGTCCTCGCCCATTTCTCCAAGCCTGAGTACGAACTGGCTAGTGTCAAGGAGGGGGACAAGCACTTGAAGGAAGCGGAGAAGTTCTGGCTGGTGCGCCTCGTTTGTTCGCTCCGCGTATGTGGCAGCCGCTCACATGTAGTCGGATAGACGTATGAGTGCCTCTTGAGGTATGTATAAGTTGCGAACTGGTAATCAGCCTAGAGCATGCACACTGATTCTTGTGAAGGTACTGTCGCGCCACGAAATGGGCAAGTCCTCAGGCCGCCATCAAGAGGCTGGAGGAGACCCTACTGTGGCGACGTGAGTTTGGGCTGTACGACGAACGTTTTACGCCCGAACACATAGAGCCGGAGGTATACTTTCTACTTTTACCCGTCATGCAAAGGAACTCATGTGGACAGGCGTTGACAGGAAAAGAAGTTGCGTATGGATACGACGTCAATGGTCGGCCGGCCTTGTATCTCTGCCCCAGTCGCCAGAACACGGACGAGAGTATACGTCAGGTGGAGTTCAACATGTTTATGTTAGAGAGGTGTGTAGACCTCATGGGTCCTGGAGTTGAGTGCGTGTAGACTTGCCCTTGAGTTAGCGAAATGCTGACAGATCATACCAGGTCGCTGGCACTTATGATTGACTATGGACAAAAGGCAGCAAAGAGCCCTTCGTTCTCGCTATCGCGTCAGGTACTCCTCTCCGTGTGCCTGTGTGTGCGCTCTCAATTGACTTTTGCGGCCATTCACATAGGTACTGAACATTCTGCAATCACACTACCCAGAACGACTTGGCCGTGCGCTCATCATCAACGTGCCGTGGATGCTCAACGCGTTTTACAAGCTCATCAACCCGCTTATTGACCCTGTGACACGCGACAAGATGCGCTTCAACCCGAAGGCTGTCCAGGACGGGCTATTCACCGCGGACAGCGTCTGGAAGGAGTTCGGTGGGCGTGTCGAGTTCAAGTATGAGCACAAGACGTACTGGCCGCATTTCATCGAGCTGGCGAGGGCGAGGAGGGAAGCGCAAATGGGAGCGATGGAGAGAGCTGGGCGAAAAAGTTGGCGTTCGTGAGTGGGATATCAAGGGCGGAGACACCCCTGCTACCTCACAGGAGGCGCAGTCTATTCCTGAAGTAGCTTGACCTTGCAGCTTGCGTAGATATAGCCTCCGTAGCGCGCTGTATCTCCGGCTTCTTGCTTCCACGTTACACATATTTTACTGGAGTAGAGCTTTGGATTATCACATATATAATGAGTCCTTTCGATGACCTTCAGCAATGGAAGCTACTCAGAGACCCTAGAAAACCGGTTTACGAATACACGCAATGCCCTAGAAGTAATATACACTCTTATGCCGGCGTTGACCACACCTTCCGCTGATAGTCCAAGAGAATAGGAACAAGGTTCCATACCCCGAAGTCTGGCCAGTAGCCGTCGCAGAACTGGATTTGAGTGTTTTCGCATGTCTACGCCAGGCTTCAGTACCAAAATCTACGCGAAGGCATAATACGACATACCTGCCACGTCAAAAAATCACTCAACCGCTTGACTCCACTTGTGCGGACGAGAATGTCGACCGGCGGGCTGCCGACCTGGGAAGTCATTATATGGGCATCCAAGTCCTCTTCGGTGATTTCTCTGAAGACAGGTGAATGTTGGGAGAGAACATAATGCATAACATTCGACCGTACGATTTGCCATCTTCCAATGCTTCCTCGACTGCGGAACACATCGCAGTTGCGATGTCATCCCGGCTCGCGAAGGGCATACAGAGATTGAGCACTGCCCTACCATCAAAGAGCGGGTCAGCTTGACAATGCCAAGAATGGTCAAGCACCCACTTGTCATTATTGCATGTCATTGCCTCCGCTTTGCGTACGGCGACTTGAATATGGGGTGGTAGCATCTTTCTATTGCCGAGGACATTTAAACGAATTCCGTGCTGGTCGAGTAGCGCACTAGTGGTATGATAAGATCATGAGTTAGGCAACAAGAGAGCATGAACATACCCATGCTGCGTGATTTCAGTCAACTTCTCCTCCGCCAAATTCATCAGCGCGTCGACCTCCTCCGGAGAACGCTTGAAGTTCTCGATAGCAAACGCATACACAGAGACATAGCGCACGCCTAGCTTCATACATATCTCAAGGATCTACATTCGAAATGAGTACCAAGTCATGGCAACATTACATGAGAAGCACTTACACGTCGTAAGGCTACGAACCCGTCGGCGTGTCCCTCTGCAACTGCCTTGTGGTTGCGCCGAGCAAACCGTCGGTTGCCATCCATCACGAAGGCGACATGTTGCGGAATAGGACCAGAGGACAGTACAGCCAGTAGTCCATTCTGGAGCTTAGCGTTGACGGTGGATTGAACCCACTCGAGGCTGCTTGAGAGGAAGGCGGGGAACATTGTGCGATGAGGTTAGGGGTTGTCTCTGTGACGAGCGTTATCTACGAGCTGAAAAGGCAACTTTGTGATAAGATGAGATCTTATGACTTGGTAGACCCAGCAACTGAGAAGCGCACCGGCTTGTCATCTGGGCCGCCACTCGCTTTCACTTTAGCACAACTTCAGCACTTGACTTGATGTTATACTCACATCGTATTCGTCACTTCGTGCGTTTGTTGCACTGGCTATAGCATTGCAACCCAGGTAAGAGCGAATTTCGTCGGAATTCTTCTACAAGGCTGAGATGAGACTGAACAGTACATGTCCAGGTCACTGCGCCTGATAACTTCCAAGGGCATGTACCCTTCGCGAACCGGAATGAGCCAACGTTCTCAAGCTAGCTTTAAGCACCACGGGAATGGAGCACTAATGTCGTCTATTTTGAGACCGGAGTTGAAACACTGGTCAAATGGAGCATCCCGTTGGAAGTCCCGAGGCGCATCTAGTGATCCACATCCCGCGATATACAAGGCCAGCCGGCCGGCTACGTATGCATCGTCTTTGCTGTCTTCCTGAAAAATTAATAATGATAACGCTGTCCACGCCTCGGCGGGATCCTCTGTCCCGGATTCTGACGGCTGACCTGGACTAAACTTGGCCATCGGTTCAGACGAGTCGCAGTCTTAAAGGAGTGGTATGTCGAAGTTTTCGCATGCCCCAGCTGCTTTACAAGGAGGCAAACATACATTTGGTCAAGCGAGCTCATAGCAGTGTCCTTCAAGTCACTTTTGCTCGGGCTGCGCTGAATAACTGATAGGAGTTCTGCCGTCCAGAGAACCTACGGCAATCACCCGCATTGCTGAAAGTCGGACCAGTTTTTGCAACCTGGTTTTATCGCTGAAGAGCCACGAAAGACGATGTTAATTCCCTGCCGAAGGTGTTATAAAAGGCTCCCAGGCCGCACAGACTACAACGTACTTCATTTCCCCGCCATATCCACCCACAGGCCACCTCTCCCCTACTTTACCTTTCCGTTAATTCACCCTCACAATGCACCGGAGGTCCCGCAAGGCCTCTGGCAAAGAGGAGAATGCGCCCAACCTCGGAACACCCGCCATCTTTGAGGGCCTCAGACGAGGAGAAGCGTTCAGCACACGAGAAAGTAGACGACAAAGCTGCTCCTGCGACAGTTGAGGCCAAGAAGGATGATAATCAACCAGTCAGCTTTAAGAGTTTGTCCCGGTACGCCGTACCACTTATCAGGACTACGGTCCACGATCGCTGATTTTGGAATGTTAGATTCGCAACCCCCTTGGAAGTCACTCCTGAACTGGATTGGAGTTGTCGCAGCGATAGTCTCTGGAGCGGCCTTGGTATGTATATGATCTCTATCTCTCCGCATACTGGACTGACTAGCGGTGGGACTAGCCTTTGATGACGTTGCTTTTTGGACGGCTCGTTCAATCCTTCGTGGCATTTGGTGCCGCTTTGCAAAGAAATGACTCGACGAAATTGCACCCGCTGCAGCCGCCTTCAAGCATCAAGCCGCTCTCGATGCTTTTTACCTGGTCTACGTTGGTGCGTGGTTGAGCCAGCTATAATATTAGGTCTGACTAACCAATACATTAGGTCTCGGCTCATTTGTGTGCACGTTTATCTACATGTATCTCTGGGTGTACACTAGCGAAGTCAACGCTAAACGGCTACGGGAGAGCTACCTCCGGGCAGTGCTACGGCAAGACATCGCGTACTTTGACAACGTGGGCGCTGGGGAGGTTGCAACACGGATTCAGACGGATACGCGTACGTGACCGCCATCAGATATATTCATTTGGTATAACTGCCGTCCTATAGACCTCGTGCAACTAGGAACCTCGGAAAAGGTACCTCTTGTGGTCAGCTCCATTGCCTCGTTCTTTACCGGTATGATTTTGTCCTATGTCCGGTCGTGGAGACTTGCTCTCGCAATGACCTCTATGCTTCCGTGCATCATCATAACCGGCACCGTCATGAACAAGTTCATGGCGTCATACAAGCAGTCCGTATACGTTACTATACCGAGTGACAACCTTCTGACGAGCCTTTAAAGGTCCGCTTTGGATTCTGTCGCCTCCTCTGGAAACATTGCCGAAGAAGTTATATCAACTGTGCGCACTGCCCAAGCCTTTGGTACCCAGGAGATATTGGCCGAAATGTACAGCAAGCCGATAGACAGCGCGCGAAGTGCAAACATCAAAGGGCGCATTTACCGCGGTGGAAGTATGGCTGTGTTCTTCTTCGTTATTTATGGTGGATATGCCCTAGGTGAGCCAACCGTCTCTACATTACCCAGTAGTGAACTAGTTATTTACGAGTATGGTGCAGCGTTCTCCTTTGGAACTACACTCATCAACCGTGGCGAAGGTGCGCTATCTCTTCGCACTCGAGATCCATCGCACCGATCCCTGTTTTCTCAGCGAATGCTGGCCAGGTCATTAATGTCTTACAGGCCATCCTCATTGGTTCATTCGCATTGGCTCTCGTCGGTCCGGACATGCAAGGTGAGCTATGTGGGCCGTTCGATATCTCCAACGACTGACATGGCGCGTAGCTATCACACAAGCTCGCGGAGCCGCTGCGAAGCTTTATGGCACCATCGACCGTGTCCCAACGATTGACTCTGCCTCCGACAGTGGCGTGAAGCCCGATGACTGCGTAGGCGAAATCACACTCAAGGACGTCAAGTTCAGCTACCCGTCCCGGCCCAACGTGCCTATCCCCAAGGGCCTCAACCTCACGTTTCCCGCGGACAAGACCACGGCGCTGGTCGGCGCCTCGGGGCTCGGGCAAGTCGACGATTATCTCGCTCGTGGAGCGTTTCTACAATCCGCTCTCGGGCACGGTCCGACTCGACGGCCATGACCTTCGGGAACTCAACGTGAAGTGGCTCCGCTCGCAAATCGGACTCGTGTCGCAGGAGCCGACGCTGTTTGCGACAAGTATCCAGGGCAACGTCGAGCATGGTCTGGTCGGCACGAAGTGGGAGCATACATCCGCAGAAGAGAAGGCGGCGCTGGTCAAGGCGGCGTGCATCAAGTCCAACGCCGACGGGTTCATCTCGAAGCTCCCGCTGGGCTACGGTACCTTGGTCGGAGAGCGCGGGCTTTTGTTGTCTGGCGGTCAGAAGCAGCGGGTTGCGATTGCTCGCGCGATCGTGTCGGATCCACGCATTTTGCTGTTGGACGAGGCCACCGAGTGCATTGGATACCCAGAGCGAAGGCATCGTACAGGATGCTCTGGACAAAGCTGCCGCGGGTGAGTGTGCCATGTCGACACTCACGAGACAGCTGAGCTAACACTACATAGGCCGCACTACCATCACTATTGCTCACCGTCTCTCCACCGTCAAAGATGCTGATTGCATTTACTTCATGAGCGATGGCCTCATCTTGGAAGCGGGCACACACAGTGCGCTCCTCGCGAATGAAGCCGGCGCATATTTCCGCCTTGTTCAAGCACAGAAACTGCGCGAGTCCACGACCCAACAGGAGGTTTCGAGGAGGCTGACCATCACGACGCCACACTCCCCATCCTGAAGGAGAGAGGCGACTACGCTGACGTTGCGAAGGAGGATATCCCTCTTGGGCGCGCCAGCACAAGCCGTTCGCTTGCCAGCGTAATCCTCGCACAGAATGAGGAGCATCGTGAGAAGGAGTACTCGATGTTGCATCTGTTCAGGCGCATGGGTGCGGTTAATCGTGACCAGTGGCGCAAGTATTTGGTTGCCATCATTGCTGCTGCCATGAACGGTGCTGTGTATCCCGCCTTTGCCATCGTCTTCGGTAAGCTCTACAGGGAAGAAACCCCCGTGATGAACGTAACTAATGCTTGGCGCTTAGGTAGGGCTGTGAGTACCTTTTCGGAACCGGACTCCCATGAACGACGCCACGATGGTGACCGGAACGCGCTATGGTATGTGAACGAAGCCTGCTCGAATATCGCCTTACGAATAGGCTGTTTATAGGTTCTTTGTCATTGGCATTATTGCCTCGCTTGTTGGCGGCCTGCAAAATATCTATTTCGGTCTCACTGCATCCGAGCTCACTTCTAAGATTCAGAAACAGAGTTTCCGGGCTATCCTCAGGCAAGACGGTAGGTCCCTTCAACCCGCTGACTATGTACAGTGAAGTGACCCCTTGCTTTCAGTCGAGTACTTCGACCAGGAGAAAACAACGTCGGTGGCTCCATAGTCATTTTTACCATGTCCTCTCTAATTCTTTGAACTAGACTGGTGCCTTGACATCTGGTCTTAGTGACAAACCAGAGAAGATTGAGGGCTTGGCTGGTACCACCCTTGGCGCGTAAGTGTATCAGCTGCGCGAAGATATCACCGGGGTCTTTCAACACCACTATCTAGCATTGTCCAGAGTTGCTCCACCTTGATATGCGGCTTTGTGATCGGAATATCTTTTGCTTGGAAGCTCGGTCTTGTTAGCCTTGCTGTGCGCCGCTCATTGTGTCATCTGGATACATTCGTTTGGTAAGCCCAAGGCCTAATTCCTCATCTCGTACTGGCACTGAAACACGTTGTATGCAGCGCGTGGTGGTTCTGAAGGACAAGGGGAATAAGCGGACCCATGAATCTTCTGCCCACCTGGCTTGTGAAGCCGCCGGCGCCATCCGCACTGTTGCGGCCTTGACTCGGGAGAGCGACTGCTGCGACATCTATTCGCGGAGTTTGGATGAACCTCTCAAGAATTCGAAGAAGGCGGCGCTCTGGAGCAACCTTCTGTGGGCGGCTTCGCAAGCTATGATATTCTTCGTCTTAGCACTCGTATTTTGGTACGGCTCGCGCTTGGTCGCCGACCAGGAGGTCTCGACTTTCCACTTTTCGTCGTGCTCATGGTACGCGGTCTCTTCATGCTTTCCATCCCTTATTATTCACGTCGCACTCTCCTCACAGAGCACAGTTTTTGCTTCGATTCAAGCGGGCAGCGTCTTCCAGTTTGTTCCGGACATGTCCTCCGCGAGCGACGCAGCCGCAGACATAATTACTCTGTTCGATTCGATGCCTGCCATCGACGCGCAGTCCACGGAAGGCCACGTTCCGCAAAACGTCCAAGGCCGTATTCGCTTTGAAAATGTGCACTTTCGGTACCCGACCCGGCCTGGCGTCCGTGTCCTTCGGGATCTCAATCTCACAGTGGAGCCCAGCACCTACGTCGCTTTGGTCGGGGCCAGTGGCTGCGGCAAGAGCACAACGTAGGAATCCATAGTCTTGGTTAACTAACTCGCGTTCTAACGGTTCTCAAACAGTATACAGCTCATCGAGCGTTTCTATGACCCTTTGCATGGCACTGTTTACGTGCGTCAATCTTTGATCTTCTTTTTGTGGTCCTGGTTTGACTTGACGCAGCTCGACGACGAACCCGTCTCCGAACTCAACGTTTCTGAGTATAGGAAACATATTGCGCTGGTCTCGCAAGAGTCCGTATGTAATACACTTGCACAGCGGCACAGTCGTGCTAATTCATTGGCCTGCAGACATTGTATGCCGGGACTATTCGGTTCAACATCCTGCTAGGCGCCACCAAGCCCGAATCCGAGGTGACACAGGAGGAAATCGAAGAGGCGTGCCGCAATGCAAATATCCTGGAGTTCATTCAGTCGTTACCCCAGTTAGTGTACAATCTGTGATTGATCTGGCGAAATTCAAAGCTAACATATCCCGTGCAGGGGCTTCCATACCGAGGTCGGTGGCAAGGGATCGCAGCTTTCTGGTGGCCAAAAGCGTGTGCACACATGTTGAGCGCTGTGGATTCGCGTGCTCACTCATGCACTTGGCTAGAACGAATCGCCATTGCCCGCGCCTTGCTGCGGAATCCGAAGGTGCTGCTTCTGGATGAGGTGTGTACTGACATGACTACTATACCGTCTTCCACTAACATTCCCTGCAGGCAACTTCAGCGCTTGACTCGAATTCGGAGCGCGTTGTGCAAGAGGCTCTTGATCGTGCCGCTCGGGGCAGAACAACGATTGCTATCGCGCACAGGCTTTCCTCGATTCAAAATGCGGACCGCATGTAAGTGGACTCGGTTATATGCTATACACATTTATCAACGCACTTAATTTTAATAGATATTTTATCAAGGACGGCGCCGTCAGTGAAGCCGGGACGCATGATGAGCTGATTGCTCGTCGAGGAGGATACTACGAATATGTTCAGCTCCAGGCATTGAGCAGGAAATGATGGAATCAGTGCGGTTCCGTGAGGGATTGTGGTGACCAAATCTTACCATACTCTATCCGACTCAGACTCGTTAGCTACTGTTTCTCACAAAATGCAGTCATAATATATATCGCTCTCTTAGTGCACGACCAGGAACTTAATCTTTGGTATTAAGTACCCGCTACCAGCGGCGACTCGGACAGTATGTTCAGCGCGTGACAGGAACACTGTATGTTGCAGTGTATAGCTCGCTATGCTGTATGCCGGCTATACTTGATCAAATCCGTGAGAGACTGCAGTCAAATACCTCGTATTATAAGCCGAACGTTGTGTGACGTGTCATTGGCAAACGGATGCCGATGCCTTTGTGGCGTTTGACGCCCGTGTCCCGGACTCTCGACGTGACGTCTCTGCAATTCACCTTGTTTTGAGCCATAAACCATGAGAACAGAAGGGCTGCAGGCGTTTCTACTTACGGGTCTCTAAAAGAGCTAGTCTGCTGCCACCAGGTAGGCTCGAACCAGCCACCTTGCACGTATCATAACAATATAATACTTTGCAAGGCGGCTGGGAGCACTGAACCGAGAGCGCACAGACGAGAATTGAAACCCCGCAGATTTCTCAAAGAGGAAGGTGGTCGTAGCGCACACGCGCACTCCGCCATAACATGCCTGCGCTGTTTACTGAGCAATGAGTTTTATTTGTATTCTAACATGCTTAGAAAACCGTCTGGGATGACTAGGTATACTACTCAGCACCTCGGTGAAGTCAGTACTGCCGAAATTAGTGTGAAAGCATGCAAACTCCTCAAATATGCACCCTTTGTGGCTTGTCCAGTGGCAGCGTGATGACTTGCATAGCCACAAAGGGGCAGAGGCCGTAGCAATCGAGAATAACAATAATCTCTGAGGGAACACGAGGGGTTTTCATCTGCGAAGACCCAGGCACTGGCAGGGGAAGCTGTTGAGGGTGTAAGTTTCTTCCCAAACACTAGTGGTACTGGCCAGCTCGCTCCTGAGCCTGGTGGCTACCTCCTGCTCTGCTGTATCTTCTCTCAGCTTCGTCTCAGTCTTTTTATGTCCAGTCTGTTCCTCCACAGCATTCCGTTGCTGTTACAATAACTCCCAGCGACGTCCACCGTGACGGGTTCTGGTGCGCACGTGGCGACCTGCCTCTTTGGGAAATCTGCGGGGTTTAAATTCTCGTGTGCGCGCACTCGACCGAGTTCTGCCAGTCCCGCTGGTCGCTATTAAGAATAACGTACCTCAAAGTACGTTCTTAAGAGCTACCTGCGGGCTGGTAACGAGTCTAGCCACCAGGCTCCCACCAACAGAAGAGTTATCAGAAGCTGAAAAAGGTAGTTTAGAGATAAGATGAGGTCATGATCATGATCAACAGAGCTGTTTCACAAGCGCCCTGCCGCTGGTTTGTCCGTCGTCCACCATCATGATATCCACTTTCAGCGGTTTTCTTGGGATACTCATGAGGCACCGGCCAGCCTGCACTTGCGCTGCAGCAGACTAATCGAGGTGAGATCTGGCCGGCTGGGAAATAACGTGCTCCTAGTACAGAACACGCTCCCCGAGAACAAGCGTGCTGCGTGCCAAGGTCTGAGTCGCGCCGTGTACAAGATCGGTCGGGAGAATCATTGGTCTGCAAGCTCAACTTAGGACAGGTGCGTACAATGCCTCGAGGCCTGCGATGTAGCTGACACACTCAATATGACAAGGCTGTCAGCTTGCGCGCAGTTCTCGCCGCCCTCGGTGGAATTTCTCCGCCAACACCTACGATCAAAGATCGCCATTACCTTTTCAGGCAATCGCTGTTTTACCCTACACGCAGCTGTCTCCGCAATGTGCAGACGACAGGAGTTCCTCAGTCTAGTTCCAAGTGCGGCAATCAGCCTTAAGACGTTCAATTTGCTGGAGTCGCCGAGCCGCCGCGAAAAAACACCCTTTTCCGCTGCCGACAGCGCTACATATAAAAGCTTTTAGGCAGCACACAGGCTCCTCAGTCCACTTTCTCCGCGTGCATTCTACCCTAGCCGTCTCTGATCCCTCTTCTTTATGCGCGGGAAATTAGGAAATGCCTCTGGCAAAGACAGGGACCACACCTCACACGACGAGACGCAGTCGGCTCACGAGAAGGTTAATGACGAAGACACCCCTGCGTCGGTTGAGGCTAAGAAAGATGTCCCTCAATCAGTCAGCTTCAAGGCTTTGTTTCGGTACGTTGCGCCTCGCCGACTTAACATATCTTGCAATCATTAAATTTTGTGCCGTTAGTTTCGCAACTCCACTCGAAGTCGCCATGAACTGGGTCGGAATCCTGGCAGCAATAGCTTCCGGCGCAGCACAGGTATGTACGACTTGTCACGCCTGTCTCATAACCAACTAATGGCCCATGGAATCAGCCTCTGATGTCGCTGTTGTTTGGCCGGCTTGTTCAGTCTTTTGTGACGTTTGGTAGCGCGTTGCAAGTGAACGACCCGGAGCAGATCTCATCTGCAGCAGAAACATTCAAGCACCAAGCAGCCGTCAATGCCTCCTACCTGGTTTACATCGGCAAGTTTCTTGGATATAGTGATGTATGTGAAGCTAACGGATGTGTTAGGCGTCGGCTCATTTGTCACTACATTCGTTTACATGTACATTTGGGTGTACACCGGCGAGATCGGTGCCAAACGCCTTAGGGAGCGCTATCTCCGGGCAGTGTTAAGGCAAAACGTCGCCTTCTTCGACAACGTGGGCGCTGGCGAAGTTGCCACTCGGATTCAGACGGACACACGTATGCCACCGCCCTCGAACGTCTGTGTGTCGACTGACCGGCTCTCGGCAGATCTCGTCCAACTGGGAACGTCAGAAAAGGTTCCGATCGCTGTCAGCTACGTTGCCTCGTTCTTCACGGGCATGATCTTGGCATACGTCCGCTCGTGGAGGCTTGCGCTCGCTCTCACGTCGATGATTCCGTGCATCAGCATCATCGGCGCGCTCGTGAATAAGTACATGGAAGCCTATAAGCGGTGCGTATACTCGTATATCGCAACGATAGAGAGATTGACCATCGTTAATAGGTCCGCCCTTGAGTCCATTGCCACTGCCGGAAGCATCGCAGAAGAGGTAATTTCCATGGTTCGCACCGCACAGGCATTTGGTAGTCAGGAGACTCTAGCCAAGGTATACAGCAAGCCTATCGACACCGCTCGAAGCGCTGGCATAAAGGAAGGCATTTTCCGCGGCGGAAGTGTCGCGGCGTTCTATTCGTCATCTACTCTGGATACGCCCTGGGCGAGTAATTTGTTTGCCTTCATTATGTAGCTGGAGTCTTACGAATGTTTTGCAGCCTTCTCTTTTGGCACCACGCTCATTAACCGCGGCGAAGGTGTGCCATTTCCTCTGCATATACTCCGAATGCTGACGTCCGATGCCCATTATTAGCAAACGCCGGTCAAGTCATCAATGTTTATTACGCCATCTTTATTGGATCCATGTCTTTGGGCATGCTGTTTTCAGAAATGCAAGGCAAGCCGGTTTAAACCTTTCGTATTGCAGGTTACTCACGTTCCTCGCTACTAGCAATCACACATGCTCAAGGAGCTGCTGCAAAGCTGTACGAAACTATCGACCGCGTTCCGACCATTGATTCTGCCGACGACAGCGGCATGAAGCTCAACGAGTGCGTCGGCGAGATCACACTTGAGGACGTCAGGTTTAGCTACCCGTCCCGGCCCAACGTGCCCATCCTCAAGGGTCTCGACCTCACGTTCCCCGCAGGTAAAACCGCAGCGCTGGTCGGCGCCTCGGGGTCGGGCAAGTCGACGATCATCTCGCTCGTGGAGCGTTTCTACGACCCGCTCTCGGGCACGGTCCGGCTCGACGGCCGTGAGCTACGGGAACTCAACGTGAAGTGGCTCCGTTCGCAGATCGGGCTGGTGTTGCAGGAGCCGACGCTGTTTGCGACGAGCATCCGGGGCAACGTCGAGCACGGACTTGTGGGCACGAAGTGGGAGCATGCATCCGCGCAGGAGAAAATGGTGCTTGTCAAGGCAGCATGTGTTAAGTCCAACGCCGATGGTTTCGTCTCGAAACTTCCGCTGGGCTACGATACCTTGGTCGGTGAACGCGGCTTCTTGCTGTCCGGCGGCCAGAAGCAGCGGATCGCGATCGCTCGTGCAATTGTGTCGGACCCACGCATTCTGCTGTTGGACGAGGCGACGAGTGCGCTGGATACCCGGAGCGAAGGCGTCGTGCAGGACGCCTTAAATAAAGCTGCTGCCGGTAAGCCCATCATCTTCTACCCGTAGGATAGCCTAGTTAACACAGCCTAGGCCGTACTACTATCACGATTGCCCACCGTCTCTCTACCATTAAGGATGCCGACTGCATCTACGTTATGGGTGATGGCCTTGTCCTAGAAGCGGGGACCCATAGCCAACTCCTTGCTAACGACTCCGGTCCCTACTACCGCCTTGTCGAAGCCCAAAAGCTGCGCGAGCTCAAAGAGCAGCAGGGTGTCGCCAGCGCCGGGGAGCAGGACCCTTTCCGCTCCTCCGAGACCGCAGGCGACGACTACACCGAACTCGCGAAGGAGGACATTCCGCTCGAACGCATGTACTCGAACGGCTCCCTCGCCCGCGAGGATCTCGCGCAGCGACAGCAGGGGCGTAGCGAGAAAGCGTACTCAATGCTGTATCTGTTTCGGCGCATGGGCGCGATCAACAGCGACCAGTGGCGCAGGTACCTATTCGGCACTATCTCGGCAACTCTCAGCGGCGCTGTCTACCCATGCCTCGGCATCGTGTTCGGCAAGGCAGTAAACAGCTTCTCTGAGCTGGACCCCCACCAGCGACGCCATGACGGTGACCGGAATGCTCTGTGGTACGTGATTCCTGATGATGCGTGCCACAATGTGGCTAAATATCTCTGGTATAGGTTGTTCATCATTGCCATCATCGCTTCATTAGCTGGAGGCTTGCAAAACACGTGGTTCAGTGTTACTGCTACTGAGCTCACAACCAAACTTCAGAAGTTGAGCTTCCGGGCGATCCTGAGACAAGATGGTGAGCCTCTCCAGTCTGCCCACGATATAAATGGACTTATTTCTCTTATATAGTTGAGTACTTCGACCGGGAAGAGAACAGCGTAAGTACCATACCAGTAAATGTGCTTGGATATGCTTTACTAAGCCCTGTGCCTTAGACCGGAGCTTTAACTTCTGGTCTCAGCGACATGCCGGAAAAGATCGAGGGGTTGGCTGGTGTAACCCTTGGGGTGTAAGTCGATCGATTGTGTCACAACATTGGCGAACGCGTCTAACGGCACTGTAGCATTGTGCAGAGTATCTCCACTCTTGTATGCGGCTTCGCCATTGGCCTTGCCTTCTCCTGGAAACTTGGTCTTGTTGGTCTTGCCTGTGCACCGCTCATTGTGTCGTCTGGATACATCCGTCTGGTGTGTGCCCACTCTCATTTTTCCTACCGCCAATCCGCTCAACCCGTGTTCTTCGTAGCGCGTGGTCGTCCTGAAAGACAAGCAGAACAAGCATCTGCACGAGTCATCTGCCCAACTCGCTTGCGAAGCCGCGGGCGCCATCCGCACCGTCGCCGCCTTGACTCGGGAGACCGACTGCTGCGACATCTATTCGCGCAGCTTAGACCAGGCGCTGAAGAACTCCGAGAGGGCCGCCCTCTGGAGTAATCTCTTGTGGTCTGTCTCCCAGGCGATGCTGTTCTTCGCTATGGGTCTTGTATTCTGGTATGGCTCGCGTCTGGTCGCGAACCAGGAGTCTACACCTTTCCATTTCTTCGTTACGCTCATGGTGCGGCGTCTTCGCTATTTTCTTACCACTGGTACTCACTTCGCCGCCTTTTGTAGTGTACGGTTTTTGCCTCGATGCAAGCTGGAAACGTTTTCCAATTTGTTCCAGACGTGTCCTCCGCCAACGAAGCTGCGGCAGACGTCATCACCCTCCTCGACTCGATGCCTACCATCGACGCGCAGTCCTCCGAAGGCAAGGTTCTCCAGAACGTGCAGGGCCGCATCCGCTTCGAGAACGTGCACTTCCGGTACCCGAACCGCCCAGAGGTTCGCGTTCTCCAGGATCTCAACCTCACTGTCGAGCCTGGTACATACGTCGCTTTGGTTGGCGCCAGTGGCTGCGGCAAGAGCACAACGTGAGTATTCATGGTGTGGAATGGCCGGCTTGCACGCTCACCATTCGAAATAGGATCCAGCTGATTGAGCGTTTCTACAACCCTCTACACGGCACTGTTTCCGTACGTCGCTCTTCTAACTTCCTGAATGTCACCCGAGCTGACTGATGTGATGTTTAGCTGGATGATGTCCCGATATCTGAGCTCAACGTCTCTGAGTACAGGAAGCATATTGCGTTGGTCTCGCAAGAACCGGTACATTCTGTGTTTTTCATGCCAGACCGCCATGATACTGATTCATTTCCTTGCAGGCGTTATACGCTGGCACTATTCGGTTCAACATCCTGCTGGGTGCCACTAAACCCGGGTCCGAGGTAACTCAAGAGGAGATTGAAGAGGCATGCCGCAACGCCAACATTCTTGAATTTATTCAGTCGCTGCCTGAGTAAGTGCATTTGTCCGGCGACGGTCCTCACGAACGTAGTGCACTGACGGTCAAACAGCGGCTTCGATACAGACGTCGGCGGCAAAGGGTCACAGCTCTCTGGAGGGCAGAAGCGTGAGTAGTATACACGTTGGCTGTTGCTACTGTGCGTGCTGACTGATGTGCCTGAGCAGAACGTATCGCCATCGCCCGGGCATTGCTGCGGAATCCGAAGGTGCTGCTGTTGGACGAGGTATGGGTTGCTCAGTCTGCGATCATCCCTCCTTCTAATGCCCCTCATAGGCAACCTCTGCGCTAGACTCAAACTCGGAGCGCGTTGTCCAAGAAGCCCTCGACCGCGCGGCCCGCGGTCGAACTACGATCGCCATCGCACATAGGCTATCTACGATCCAGAACGCTGATTGCATGTAAGCCGACCATTTTCACTCGCTACGAACACCTTGTTAATGCGCCCCCTCCCAATAGATACTTCATCATGGACGGTGCTGTGAGTGAGGCGGGCACACATGATGAGCTGATCGCACGTCGGGGAGAATATTACCAATACGTCCAGCTCCAGGCGTTAAGCAGGAAGTAATAAGATGGACCAATTCTATGTATTATTTTGTAGTCGCCCTTACCACATTACAACGCCCACACTCGTTAGCTTCAGCCCACCAAACATGGATTCGTAACATATATCATTTTTTAATGCAATGATTCCACGACTGGTACATTTCTGGTCCTATTGGCGTCGTCCCCGAGATTTGACTGACTCGCCGTACGTCAGCTCTTGAAGTACTGCTATATGGTTCAGCCATGTTAACTATCGTATATACGAAGCGAAACCGGGTTTCAAATGCACTAGACGTCCGCCGGGACCCCGGCGCCAGACGCCACAAAGGCGTCGGCACCCTCCACATTTGATGGGTGGGGGACTGCTTCGGCTTGGGCCCGACCCTCCATCAGGCAGGCGACACGCGCCCGCCGAGTGCGTTCTATTCCGGCTTCTCGTCCCCGTGAGTACACTTCAGCCGAGATGTTGGTCGGAATGCTTTCGGCACCGTATGACTACCGGGTGTTTGGTTCAGTCGCCTAACCTCGACTGGCCCTGCTCACTGATATAGCGAGGGGTCCATGACGCCTCCGTAGGTTTGCATTAAAAGTGTTGCAGAGCGGTGAGCAGCTTTTGAATGGGTACTCGAGCCTCGGGGTTGGGAATGTGGATACTGATAGCCTAACGAACGTCCTATATGCCGAGCATCGGGACTCGGAAATTGGAACAGCTGGTCGCACGCGGCACGCCATGGCATGCCCTCCACGGCCCCATGTCGATGCGCACATATGTGTACACATTGAACAACAACATCGGCTGATTTTGCTCAGGGAAATCAGAGGGCTGTAAAGGCAGTGCTGACTGGGGACTTTTGATGAGCACAGCAAGCCCGTGGCAGAGCAAACGAGCGTTGATGGCACTGCTGCAAGCGCATCCGGGAAACACGAGCGCAACCCTAGCGTGCCGTTGAGACGAGACGGAGAAGACAGGATGGAGACAGGAGGTACAGGACGACAGAGCGACGACGATAGTGGGTGTGATCGTGGGTTGAAGGCGAGTGGTACCCCAGTGCGAAGTGGCACAGCGCAAGGGCCGGAGAAATAGATGTATTCCCATGGCAGCCCTTCGAGGTTATGACCGCGGTCGACCAGAGTGCGGACTCGGACAGGCACCAGGAAAAGGGCGCAGTGGTCGGCCGTTTCTTCTTCATCAAGCCGGGATGCAGAAATGGCGCGCGCGAGAGTGCCCGATACCGTTCGGTCAATCAAGCCTTGAGACATCGGGGAAGCACAGCCTACTTCCACCTTTGAGAGGCTTGCTACTTGGCGCGCTGAGAATCCTCGAACACAGCGGATGTTGCTCACCGCGAAACCCTGGGACCCCTCGAGTCATTCCTGCAAAGCCAGCAAAACTTCCACGTTTCACGATGCTGATAAAACTTCGGTGGACGTTCTCATTGCGCAACGTCGGATGGTAGTCGGGCTTACAGTGCGTCTAGACACTCGCATGAGTAAGAGGGCTGTGGCATGACGAACAGCAGCTATCGCTGCTCACCACAACTCCAGAATCTTGAGTTCATATCCTTGTAAGAGTCGAAGGCTGAGACACAATGGACAGTATATGGCGATGAAACTGCGGCGAGATCGTGGTCGGGCTTCGGTGACGACTGAGGATCCGCTGCGTTGTGTCGCTTTCAGCAATGAGTGCCATATTGCGGTTTGAGCACAGCTAATAGTAGACTGCCTCAAAGCTTGGCGTCAAAGTAACGGTGGGTCGGAGGCCGATAGGTCGTGAATGCAACGGAGGCTGCTCGAGAGCAAAGCTGGGACGTCGACATGGTGGTCGGCAGACCGAGGTCGTGGTCAGCGACGCACTTTGTGAGGCGACCTAAAACGGCAATTGTAAGATAAGATGAATGGATGAAAACCTAATCTTGGATGATGCACACAACTTGAACCGCGCCGTGTTGTCTGCTGTCTCCAGTAATCGTCTTCGGCCAGCCTTGGGCTCCGCATGCATATACATACGCGGCATTCGCCTTTCGGTACATATGTTGCGAAAACTACAGCCGCCTAACTTAGGTGAGCCTCAGCCTCGCCATAAAACTGCGAAGGAGCTGAACACAAAGAGGAGTTGCGTAGTTTTCTCACCGTTGACTGCTTATAGCATGCGCCCACGCTCCGGGCGCCGTCCTCATGTCATGGCGGCGTGGCCGGGGACTGATAAGAAGCTGCGAATATGTGCATGTTGCTCTAGAACAACGCAGCTGCTGCTTCGCGCCGTGCATGCGCATTGCGCACTGGGTCGGCCGGGGAGGCTACGTACTCATGCGCGCTCCGGTCAGTGATCCAGGTCGAGGACCTCTCTGCGCGCCACAAACAACGGCTGTCCAGACATGACTCTGAGCCCGGATGTTCCGCGGTCGTATCTGGCTGACACATCCAACATGACAATGTTGTCAGGTTTGCGCGTACATCTCGGTGGACCTTCACCGGGTGCGATCACAGATCACAATTTCCTTTTCAAGCAATTCACTGTTGTGCACAAGAAGAGGCTAAAATACACTTGTCGCAGCGGCAGAGCAGCCGTCTGGCAACATGCAGGTCCCGGCTGGGTATGTCGAGGCCAGGATGTTGCTAGGCGACCGCAGCGAGTGTGCCGGGAGGGCGTCGTCAGTGCGCCGCACTCCGGTCGCCGCGTTGGGCAGTTGATGCGATTTCTCACGGCAATCAGCAGCAATAAGCTCCAACCTTGTCTAATATGGTGTCGCTGCCGAAGCGCCGCGAAAGACAGTCATGGCTCGCTGCCGGAGGCGCTCCCTCATATAAAAGGTTCCTGGGTAGCACACGGCTGCTGTGGTTGACTTCCCCCGCACGCTCACTCCCCTAGCCTCCCCTGCCTCCCACTTCGCCATGCGCGGAAAGTCAGGAAAGGCTGCTGCTAGCAACGAGAAGGGCGAGGCCGCCGTCGGGACGCCTGCCTTATCGGAGGCTTCGTACGATGAGAAGCACTCGGTGCATGAGAAAGGCGAAGGTAGCCCTGCCCCCGCGACAGTCGAGGTGAAGAAAGATGTCGCTCAGCCAGTCAGCTTCAAGAGCTTGTTCCGGTGCGTCGCGCTTCGCAGACTCGGAGTGTTCTGCGGCCAATGACAGTTTCCCGTCAGGTTCGCCACACCTCTAGAAGTCACTATGAACTGGATCGGAGTCGTGGCAGCAATCGCTTCCGGTGCTGCCTTAGTATGTCTCTTACCTCACTTTGTTGATTCTCAGCTGACCGAGGGCGGAATCAGCCTTTAATGTCGCTCCTTTTTGGACGGCTTGTTCAGTCCTTTGTTACATTCGGCACCGCGTTGCAGATCAACGACCAGTCGCAAATTCAATCCGCGGCATCATCCTTCAAGCACCAAGCCGCCCTTAACGCTTCCTACCTCGTCTACATTGGTGGGTGTATCTGGCAAAAAATGGCATTAACTGCGACTCACGTATACATTAGGTGTTGGTTCATTTGTGTGCACGTTCATTTACATGTACGTCTGGGTATACACCGGCGAGATTGGTGCCAAACGGCTTCGGGAGCGCTACCTCCGAGCGGTGCTCAGGCAAGACGTCGCGTACTTTGACAACGTCGGCGCCGGTGAGGTCGCGACACGGATTCAGACAGACACGCGTACGCTACCGCTACTGCATATCCTGCCTCCGATTTAACCAGTTTTCTGCAGATCTAGTACAGCTCGGAACGTCGGAAAAGGTCCCCCTTGTAGTCAGTTACATCGCGGCGTTCTTTACCGGTATGATATTGGCCTACATCCGGTCCTGGAGGCTCGCGCTCGCGTTGACTTCGATGATTCCGTGCATCGGCATTACTGGCGCACTGATGAACAAGTTTGTGGCAGCCTACAAGCAGTATGTACGGTGCTATGTCACACTTTCTAGTCCACTAATTCCTTCTTTCAGAGCGGCTCTCCAGTCCGTCGCCGCCTCCGGCACTATTGCTGAAGAGGTCATCTCTACTGTGCGCACGGCCCAAGCGTTTGGAACACAGGAGATATTGTCAGAGGTATACGGCAAGCCGATCGACGTCGCTCGGATCGCCAACGTTAAAGGTGGCGTCTTCCGCGGCGGAAGTTTGGCGGTGTTCTTCTTCGTCATCTACGCAGGATACGCTCTGGGTGAGTTACGCATCCTCATCTTGCGGAGCTAAGCGCTAACAGCTGTGTTTCAGCGTTCTCGTTTGGAACTACGCTCATCAACCGCGGTGAAGGTATAGCACCATTCCAGTTGCTTGAATTAGATGTGCTAATGCCCGATACCTGTTAGCCAATGCCGGTCAGGTCATCAACGTCTTCTACGCCATCCTTATCGGTTCGTTCTCATTGGCTCTGCTCGCTCCGGAGATGCAAGGTAGGTTACGACACCCTGGAAATGTTAGGCATAACCGATTATTAACTGTGATCGTACCCAGCCATTACACACGCTCGCGGAGCCGCTGCGAAGCTCTACGAGACCATCGACCGCGTCCCGACAATCGACTCTGCCTCCGACAGCGGCGTGAAACCTAACGAATGCATCGGCGAGATTACCCTCGAGGACGTGAAGTTCAGCTACCCGTCCCGGCCCAACGTGCCCATCCTTAAGGGTCTCAACCTCAGGTTCCCCGCTGGCAAGACCGCGGCGCTCGTCGGCGCCTCGGGGTCGGGCAAGTCGACGATTATCTCGCTTGTGGAGCGTTTCTACGATCCGCTCTCGGGCACGGTCCGGCTCGACGGCCATGACCTTCGGGAACTCAACGTGAAGTGGCTCCGCTCGCAAATCGGACTCGTGTCGCAGGAGCCGACGCTGTTTGCGACGAGTATCCAGGGCAACGTCGAGCATGGTCTGGTCGGCACGAAGTGGGAGCATGCGTCCGCAGAAGAGAAGATGGCGCTGGTCAAGGCGGCGTGCATCAAGTCCAACGCCGACGGTTTCATCTCGAAGCTCCCGCTGGGCTACGGTACCTTGGTCGGAGAGCGCGGCTTCTTGCTGTCTGGCGGTCAGAAGCAGCGGATTGCGATTGCTCGTGCGATCGTGTCGGACCCCCGTATTCTGCTTTTGGACGAAGCCACAAGTGCATTGGATACCCAGAGCGAAGGTATTGTGCAAGACGCTTTAGACAAGGCCGCCGCCGGTACGTAGTTTTTTTTATTGCTCACGGATGTGACGAGGAAGCTGACTATGCTTTAGGCCGTACTACTATTACGATTGCCCACCGTCTCTCCACCATCAAGGACGCCGACTGCATCTACGTCATGGGCGACGGCCTCGTCCTCGAAGCGGGCACCCACAGCCAACTCCTCGCCGACGAATCCGGCGCGTACCACCGCCTCGTCCAGGCGCAGAAGCTGCGCGAGTCCAAGGAGCAGCAGGACGCCGCCGACGCCGAGGAGCAGGACCCGACGCTGCCCACCGCCGCGAAGGACGGCGGCGACTACGCCGCGCTCGCGAAGGAGGAGATCCCCCTCGGGCGCGTGCACACGAACCGCTCGCTCGCCAGCGAGATCCTCGCACAGCGGCAGCACACGCACGGCGGCGAGGCGGACTACTCGATGCTCTACCTCTTCCGCCGCATGGGCGCGATCAACGGCGACCAGTGGCGCAAGTACGCGGTCGGCACCGCCGCGGCGATCCTCAGCGGCGCCGTGTACCCGTCCTTTGGCATCGTGTTCGGCAAGGCGGTCAACAGCTTCTCCGAGCTGGACCCGCACCAGCGGCGGCACGACGGCGACCGGAACGCCCTCTGGTATGTGGCAAATGCTCGTGGTGTGGTATTGTGGGGCTGAATGGATGCGTCGCAGGTTGTTCATTATTGCCATTGTCGCTTCGATTGCTGGAGGCATCCAGAACGCGTTATTCGGCGTTACTGCCTCAGAGCTCACCAGCGAAGCTCCAGAGACTGAGCTTCCGGGCGATCCTCAGACAGGATAGTAAGTGTTCCCGACATGTTGACGCAGGATGATGGACTTACCTTCATGTTCAGTTGAGTACTTCGACCAGGACCAGAACAGCGTAAGTGCACGTGGCCGGTCTGCCGGTGTTTGCCCTCACTAATGTTTTCTACGTATCAGACTGGGGCTTTGACGTCTGGTCTCAGCGACAAGCCCGAGAAGATTGAGGGCTTGGCTGGTGTCACGCTTGGCGCGTGAGTCTCTGCGCTCTGCGCCACCGCCACTGAAGGTTGCTAACGGCACTGTAGTATTATTCAAAGTATCTCGACCCTCATTTGCGGCTTCGCCATCGGATTGGCCTTCTCCTGGAAGCTCGGTCTCGTTGGCATCGCCTGCGCCCCGCTCATCGTCTCATCTGGATACATCCGTCTAGTGAGTACCAGCCTTGATTTATCGTAGCACACTCGTGCTAAGCATGTTACCTTTCCCAGCGCGTCGTCGTCCTGAAAGACAAGCAGAACAAGGCCGCCCACGAGTCGTCCGCGCAACTCGCCTGCGAGGCCGCCGGCGCGATCCGCACCGTCGCCGCGCTGACGCGCGAGGACGACTGCTGCGCGATCTACGCGCAGAGCCTGGACGAGCCGCTGCGGAACTCGAAGAAGGCGGCGCTCTGGAGCAACCTGCTCTGGGCGGTCTCCCAGGCGATGATCTTCTTCGTCATGGGCCTCGTGTTCTGGTACGGCTCGCGGCTCGTCGCCGACCAGGAGTTCACGCCGTTCCACTTCTTCGTCACGCTCATGGTGCGTGCTCCGCGATGAGTCCGTGGTGCTGGTGGCTGACGGTGGTGTGGGTAGAGCACGGTCTTTCGCGTCGATGCAAGCCGGCAACGTCTTCCAGTTCGTCCCGGACATGTCCTCCGCGAACGAGGCCGCCGCGGACATCATCACCCTGCTCGACTCGATGCCCACTATTGACGCGCAGTCTGCGGAAGGCAAGGTCCCGCAGAAGGTGCAGGGCCGCATCCGCTTCGAGAACGTGCACTTCCGGTACCCGACCCGTCCTGGCGTCCGCGTTCTCCGCGATCTCAACCTCACTGTGGAGCCCGGTACATATGTTGCGTTGGTCGGCGCCAGTGGCTGCGGTAAGAGCACAACGTGGGTTTTCATGGTTGTGGTCGGTCGATGTGTGTACTGACTGTTCGCGAATAGTATCCAGCTCATCGAGCGTTTCTACGACCCTCTGCACGGCACTGTTTACGTATGTTGTTCGTTCACTTTATTGCCGCCGTGGGCTAACCGAAATCATGTCCAGCTGGACGATGAACCTGTGACAGAACTGAATATCGCAGAGTACAGGAAGCAAATCGCATTGGTGTCGCAAGAGCCTGTACGTATAACATTCGCTGATCCGGTTAACGACGATGCTAACGACTTGGCCTGTAGACATTATATGCCGGTACCATTCGGTTCAACATCTTGCTGGGTGCTACCAAGCCCGCGTCTGAGGTGACACAGGAGGAAATTGAAGAGGCTTGCCGCAATGCCAACATCCTGGAGTTCATCCAGTCGCTCCCTGAGTAAGTCCATTGGTTTTGCGATTGCCTGTAGGTAACATTTCAGTTAACGACCACTCGCAGTGGTTTCGACACGGATGTCGGCGGGAAGGGATCGCAGCTGTCTGGCGGCCAAAAGCGTAAGTGCACATTCGGGGTGCGGCTACTTCCACGTGCTGATTGTTCTGCTTGTATAGAACGTATCGCCATTGCCCGCGTGCGCTGCTGCGGAACCCGAAGGTGCTGCTGCTAGATGAGGTACGTGCTGTCCAGGCTTCCATCTATTATCGTCTGTTGATCGTCTTTGCAGGCGACTTCCGCGCTAGACTCGAACTCGGAGCGCGTCGTGCAAGATGCTCTCGACCGCGCCGCTCGCGGCCGCACCACGATCGCCATCGCACACAGGCTGTCCACGATTCAGAACGCGGACTGCATGTCAGTGACCTACTTTTGTCGGCCGTGTGCGCTTGCTGACCCGCATGGTCATCCACAGATACTTCATCAAAGATGGTGCCGTCAGCGAGGCGGGCACGCATGACGAGCTGATCGCTCGTCGGGGAGGATACTATGAATATGTTCAGCTCCAGGCGCTGAGCAGGAAGTAATGAGCTGGGAAAACCTCTGGGACTCTGGGATGCTTTAGTTACATTATACTATACCATAACACATTCGGAGGATATTGACTTATACGCAGGTAGGGACTGTAATGCAAATAGACTACTTTTTCATCACGCTATTGGAACCTGGGATATCACACGGACATGTTCTGATCCCTCGTTTCGTGATCAGCGCCAGTAAGTAGTACGGTTTCTTGGTAGTTCATTGGGCCAAATGCGACTGGCCCTTCGAAGTGCCCAGACTTGGCCTAGACCGGTTGCTAACTTGAAGTGGAGTATCTTCGTTCGTCTATATATTCAGCAGAGTCTTGCTGGCACTGCTCCGAGAATAATTCGTGCTCGCTTGCTCACGTGTACGATTTGCGTCGGGCGCTGTTGCTAAATATAGGAGTCCAATCGCTCAGTGGAAGCTCGACTGGTCGGCAACCGGCTGATCGGCGACAAACGCCACAAAGTCGTCGGCATCCCAAACGTGTTCGGCCGCCCGGCGCTTGGGCTTGGGCTCGGCGACCACCCCGAATCTTCCACTCGGGTGTCCTCCAGTAAGACTTAAGACCCTGGCCGCTGAATCCCCCACAGGCGGAGCGCATTTGCTGCGGGGCTGTTACTTATTCTTGACGGCGACAGGTCGGTCTATCAAGGTTCAATGCCCTGTCTCCGCCGGTATCCCGACAAGTCGGCCGTTCAAGTTCCTACTTGTGCTTATTTAGAGTCGACAGTTCGCGAAAGCTTCTGTAATTGGCGTGCTTAATAGACGAAGATCTACTGGCATGTGCTGCTGCCCTTTCACGGAATAATTGTAGCGCAATTATATAATAAGGCGTTATGCCCGGACCCCAGTGCCGTTTATCAAAAATTCAGTCTTCGCTACTGCTACGGAGACAGGCACTCTCAAGTACGGTGTCTCCACGAAGGGGATCAATGCCCTACGCAGGGCAGTGATGTTTCACACAACCGCATGCGGTGCATGCGGTTGAGAATGTTCGGGCGCTTTGCGTTACATTCCACCGTTTGACGTAACATTGCCTAATGAGTGCCTCGCTTCTACTCCGCTGGATAAGGTCTCCGAGTCTATTCATTTACATTTAGTCATTGGCACGCGCATGAGTCCAGCCTTAACGCTTTTACCAGATTCAACTTACGAAAGTATATATTAGATTTATTTCTTTATGGCATGAGAGAGCGTCTCCTCGTTTAAATTAGTGCTCCGAGGAAATGTTGCAGCTTAAGGTCGCGCCCATCTCGCTAAGCAATGATCCACTTGCTTTCCCGCCATTGAATGGCACCTTAACGCTCAGTACTGCGACGGTCACCGCACCTGCCAGTCGGGCAGTACTCACTCACGCTGCCCTCGGATCCAGATCTTACGTATGTGCTGGCGGTGTGATAAGACTTAGGCGATGCATCACGCTGTCGCAGCAAGCGGCATCGCTTCCAATACACGCGCAAAGCTCAACAAACCTTTGATGCTTTTTGACAGGGTGTCTTATCCCTCAGTGCATTGCCTTATGTTCGTTGAGCGTATTTCATCTTTTCATTAAATTGCGCGCAGTAAGCAACAGTTCGCATGCACCATATATGGTGTCCTTGTCCCGTGCGAAATAAGTCCGCAGGGGTATAGGTTTTAAAATGCACCCGGCACCGACTGAACACAGTATCGACTAACAGACTTGAGACTATGAGGGTATATGTGAACGTAAAGTGTTCAGGCATTAACAGCCCTTTACTCGACAAAGCTTACTGCATGTCCTCGCACACGGCCAACTTGGTCGCATACGTCGCGCGGGTCTCCCGCCAGTACGTGCCCCACAGCATGATCTCCTCGCGGTACAGCCCTCCGATCTCGCGCGCCGCCTCTTCCACCCGTTCGTGCACCTTGTTGAGCGGCACGGGCTTCCAACTATGTGAAACGAACGGCTTCGTGATCGTGTAGTGTATGGCGCGCAGCTCGTCCTGCAGCGCGCTCCACGTGCCGGGGGCTCGCTCTTTCATGGCCATGTTCCCGCTGTACGCGAACGGCAGCCGCAGGACGTCCGTCGCGAAGTACTGGTTCAGGAACGCCTGCTCGGCGTACTCTCGCGGGTAGCGTGCAAGCGGCAGGCTCTTGAGCATCGCGGCGTAGAGCTTGGCGTCCGGGCGGAGGAAGAGGAAGCCGGCGTTGAAGCCCATCGTGAAGCCGCGGTCCTTCCAGACGTCGGGCACGGCGGCGAAATTGTGCGGCAAGGAGAAGAGGTCGTCGAAGTTGCGCGTCGCGAGCATGTCCGAGTCCATGTACACGAGCGCCTCGACGGGGCCCGGCAGCGTATCGGGCGACCACAGCGCCAGCTTCGTGTACTGGTCGAGGAAGTGCGCGTTGGCCATGTGGCCCTCGTCCGGCGGCGGGATGCGGTCGATGGGGTGCGGGACGAACCCGGACGCAGTGGCGATGCAGAGCGCCTTCGCTGAGACTTTGGACGGGAGGTACAGGACGACGAGCTTCGCGGACGTGTTCGCGCGCCGCAGCGAGTGGCCCAGGGCGGCGACGCCGACGGCGTAGCTGTCGGTGTACAGGCTGGTGACGATGGCGAACTTCTCGGAGTTGACGTTCTGGGCGGCGGTAAGGCTGGCGAGTGTGTCGTTCAACATCGGGTACCGCTTCCTGCGCCATCCACGTCAGTGCCAGTCAAGGGCTGACGGAGCGTCGAGTAGTATTATAGTGACTCACAGATCTTGGTAGTCATCGAGTGGGTCGACAGGTGCCCGCCAGCTTCGTGTCAAGACCACACAGTTGAAGACGAGGGACCCAAATAATAACACCACAAAGAAACATTGGAAGAAGAGAGCCCGTGGGCTGTGTCGTTTAACATAAGACACTTCCTGGAGTGCGAGCGGAACGTAGTAGTTACGGCGATTGGAAGAGAGTGTGAAGGTCATGGCGGTAAGGAAAGGAGTTTGTACGCAGCAGCGGGGCCGAGCACCTGGGGAATCTTTATTGCCCCGCCTTGCCGTCGGAACTTGCCAGGCAAACGGTCGGGTTGATCGGCAGAGCGCACAGAAGGCTCTATGCATGCTGCGCTCCCGTAAACGCTGTTACCACGACGAGATGGCGGTCAGACACCGCCCGCAACCTTGTCATTTGGGACGCCGCGCGCAGTGCCCACGTACCACGGCTGTGGTACGTTGACATCCTGGGACCTCGTACGCAAGAGGCCGCGTTTCCAAGATGCAAACGCGAGCTGGCCGTTCGCATCCTGCAAATGACGCCCCGCCTCCATTGCGCGCGTCGAACTAAGCTTCGTGGCCCCAGCCATCGCAACCTACCCCGGTTTCATGTCGGTTCCGCCCGAGCCGGCCGGGGGATAGCTGCATTGTCGGAACGCGCAACGCGCTCCGTCGATGATTTGGTGCTCGGACCCCCTTGCGCTGGGATCCATGGCATGCCATCCCTACTGTGAGTGGGAGGGGCGCAAGATACTGCGCAGATCGATAGACTGCACAGGCGAGCGGCACCGGACACGCTCGCGACGAGCAGATGCTGTTGATGGTGGCTGGACATGCACCAGATTAGCTTTCTGAGACTCCGTCCCTTGTTCCCTGCATGGCACATCAGCTTCTCCAACAGTGGCTATAACATTTATGTGGCACAAACATACCTGATAGGTAAGCGCCAAATGGACATGCGCTGATAATACAAACAGCAAACCACTCGCTGACTTCAAAAGGGTGGGCGTTTGATTCCCGTTACCGCCTGATCCCCTGTTTGAAGCTCCTGCATTATGAAATTCAGAGCGCTTCGGGCGAGAGCGTAGCGGCACTGCTCGGGTGCGGTTCGAAATTTGACTACAGAAATAACGTGTAGGGCGATGCGTCAGGCCATCCTAACAGAACTACTGACAGATTTTGATTGAGACGGATCAGACGGTGAAGTCGCCGAAACGAATAGTATTTGGCCAGTTTGTGGCGATTGGATTTTTCACTGCCGTGTGCCCAATCAATCTGTTCAGCAATGCAGGAGCACCGCCTCACAACTGCGTAATGCACATGTTGGTTTGTCCTTTCGTTCAATGGATAAAGTGTGATTCTATGAGAGGTCGGCATAGCGTCAGCCTGGGCAGCTGTTGAGGTAATGAGCCTCACCTTAGGAAATATGCAGGGCTAAGTATTGACTCCGCCACGCACTGCTTTTCGCAACGTCTTGTAGGACGTCGCTGTTACGATGGTAAGGGTCGAGATTGTCAGGCAAGGTGCACCACGATAGTAGTGAGCGGAGTTGTGTCGCAAATTTATACTGCACCCAAGACACATTCACGGACAGGGCCTTAAACCAAGATATGTCTGAAGCTGCACATAGTCAGCAAAGCGCGTCCACGGCAAGGTGTAAACTTACTTATTTGGTATCCTAGCCGCCACAAAACGCCACCATCCGACGGTCTGATATTCTCACGGCACAGCCCACTCTCGTCAAACCCTCTGAAAAAGGCGCGGAAAGAAGTCTTGGCACACGAGCGTCCAATGAGATGTTCTGCGCCAAACATGTACGTACACCCTTGGAAGTACTCACAGCGGCGATTTGGCGACCACAATGCTTCCTGGAGGTATGCATCGGTGTATTTATACAGGACACGCGGCGGACACCGTAGCTTCGAAAGCTCGACAGGCCTGAGAGCAAGTGGTGCATCTGATGCGATATGTTGAAGGCAGACACAGTGTTCGAATGAGGCTGCTCCTGACAGACCATTTGTGTAGCTTTTGAGAACGTGTACTTGAACGACTGTGTACGAAATCTGCTTACCTTGCAGAGACACGGAAGGAGCCATGGCTCACTGGTTGTCTGCATGGTGTGCTGTACGAGCCACCTAAGGATCTGTACCGTGCTCGTGTATGACTATTGCATATTCTCGACTGTGATCCCAAGTTCTGTAGCAAAATATATCCGTAAGGCACTTGTTGACGGTGCCGTCTTGTTAGCATTGAGCCTTGCGCGTCCTTCAGGGTTCCTTGAAAGGAGCAGCCGTCCGTGTGCTTAAAAGCGATGATATATGGCGTATTCCAGTTTCCCAGGCATTATACGTCCAACAAAGGCCTTGTCTATGATGATTCGTAGATTCCAGAGGGTCGTAGTCGACGTCGAGCACAGAGTTGGACGTTGGACTCGGACGGACGGACGAGATCTTGTCTCTCGAAGTGGACATGATGTTCTCACGCCTCCCGAGCTTTTTCTCGGCAAGCGCCGGGTCGGATCACGAGGCCGGCGCTTCAAGCGCTACAGCACTTGCCCTCTTCAAACTCGCTGTTGGCATCCATTTCAGCATACAACAACGACTTTCACATCGAAAGGGACTGCAGTACTCTGCAGATGATTTCATTGTATGACCAGAACACTAGTATTGACCGTTGCTGCCCATGCGTAGGAGGTCAGTACCGTGATGACTGTCCTGCGCCTTTTCACTGACGGGTTCTGATGCAGGCGCATGACTCCCTGTGTAAACCACACAACTTTCGCCCAAATCATGCCCATTAAGTCGATATAAATGGGCTCAGAGTCTTCATCGGGCTCTCAAGGCTGTAGCATTGATTTCGCTTAACTGTTTGTCAACGCTCGTGGCCCTCAGCGACTGGGTCTCTCGAAACCCCAAACTCGTCTCTAGGCTGTGTGCTCGATTCCCACTTTCACATATGCTCCATATATCTATCCTGCTAATTATGCTCCGTGAGGACCGCATATACCCAGTATCTGACCCCTAGAGCGTAATAGGAACACAACCAATGCCAATCAAACCGCCCTATTGGATGCGTATATGGTGAGCATCTCTGGCGCGAAGTACCGCTCAAAGACTTACAAATTGAGTGTTAGAGCAGCAAACAGGGGATGCGTTGCAAGCGCTTCCGCTGCCCACGCCAATGACGCTGATGGGGGAGCACGTAAGGCCGATGAGCCCGGTGACGGGTCCGAGGACGATACCGAGCAAGCCAGCGAGCAGGCCAGCCTCGGCGGACTTGCTCTGCGCGCATACAGTCCACTTTGGTGAGTATATGCGTTGACGTAGGATGTAGCGGCGACACTCACGGATACGGTCGAGTTGCAGCATTGGATGCTGCCAGTGCTGCAGGACCCCGCGGCCTGGGGCATCGGCGTGGCGACCGCAAGAAGGGGGAGGGCAAGTAGGGTAGCGGCGGAGAACTTCATGGTGAAGGATGGGTTGGAGGCTGAGTTGTTGAACGACTGGGAGTTGTTCGACTGCAGATTCTGGCAAGGTGACTGTCCCTTTTATACGGTTTTCCGCGGCTGTAGTGTCGACTAACTTCCTTAAACAGCTCGTGTTCATCCATTGGCTCCTTTCGATGCTAATGCCAGCGAGCCTCATGGACCGTCGCATCCTCGGGGCTCGACCGCGCGGGAAGAACACGCCCGAACACATGCCTGTCCGAAACCTTCGTTCTCCCACTTCTTCTCCACTGCCCTTCGCCGCTATTGAACACTTGGAACCATATCCGGAAGGTTAGCGCACTCTTAGTGGCTATTTCAGATGCTGACTTTCCAATTTCACCTTCGTCCTGCAGACAGGACATCGCATGCTGAGGCGACTAAGCCGCCGTGACCAGTTCGAGACTCTATGTTTTATCCAAGTCGGGAAGCTGATCGGCGCATGTCAGCAAAAAGTAAGCTGCACTCCGCAGTGCCGTTGTCTAGCCAGATTTTGACCAGTTTCCTCACTTCGTTCACCTCAGCTGTGCGTGTACTCATGACGCACCAGCGAACGGCATAAAATATCACTGGTCAATTTTGCCTACGTATCTTTGGCGATCAGAGGATCAGCTCACACTATCCCATTTCACGGTCAAAACGTGAAATGGCTAAGATACCTCAGGTAACCCGCTCAACATTTAGCCAGTCGCGCTTCGACCTCGGAGGGAGTAAGAGCACGATCTCGGCAAAGTAAGGCCCAGACCTCATCTAACCTTCCATTGAACTAGTACTCACGGATTCATAGATGTGTGAACTCCCATTGGCAATTCACGGTCGGGCGCATCCAAGAGCAAGGTACGTGTGACTGTAAGCTGCGTTAGGCCCGAGTACCGAAAGCTCCCAGTCTGCATCACGTGAAGAGATGCCTCAATCTGACTGAGGCCAGTAATCGTTCGCGGACCAATTTCGAACTCTACCACAAACTCCCGTTTTTCTGTCATTAATATTGATGTTAGAGCCCGTCCTTTTCGGAGTGAAACAGATGGGCGCTGTGAATTCTGCGAGTCTCGAAGGTATGTATTCATTTGCGCAACTTCTTATACAACATCTCATCAAAACCAGAGCCGAAAATCAATCCGAAACAACTACAGCAGGGCCCGAGGGTGTCCGCTCGACCCGAAACAAAGACAGCTCAGAGAGTGATGGGAACGCAGCCGATGCCGATGAGGCCGCCCTGGGTTTGAAGGTGAGCGCTGCTATTTCCCTGCCAAGGATTTACCAACTCACCGCCTGGGTGTTGGAGCAGCAGACCGGCGATGCGTTGCAGGCGCTGCCAGAACCGACACCAACGACGCTGATGGGGGAGCACGTCAGGCCGATGAGGCCAGTGATGGGACCGAGGACGATGCCAAGCAAGCCCGCGAGCAGGCCAGCCTCAGCGGAGGTGCTCTGCGCATACAATCAATTCTGGTGAATATATGCGTTGACCTGCGATGTAGCGGCGACACTCACGGATACGGTGGAGTTGCAGCATTGGATGCTACCGGTGCTGCAGGACCCCGACGCAGGGGCGCCGCCAGGCATCTGTGTGGCGACCGCAAGAAGAGGGAGGGCGAGCAGGGTGGCAGCGGAGAACTTCATTCTGGAGCTGGTGGGTCGAGTGTAGTTGAACGGCTGAGTTGGACTGGGGAATGTCTCTGGTGCGTCTCAGCTTTTATACATTCTCTCTACTCGCTTGATTTGAAATAACATTTCCCTAACAGTCGCGCGACTTCCAATTGGCTGGCTCCACTCTCAATGCTGGCGAATCTCGCATGCCGTTGCGACGAACGCATGTTTGTTCCGGCATGGTCACTGAGTGCCACTTCCACCCCGCAGCCACGATGTTCTCGGCCTTCATGGCCGCTCTGTAAGCCCATTTTTGCCACTATTCCAAATTCCAGCGTTGAAATTCGCCCTTGTTCCTGCAGGGAGTAAGCTCCACAAGTGAACATTCAAGTGCGACACCCGCCTCGAGTTGGGTCTATTGGATTCAGCGGTTCAACTCCATCGCGCGACTTGAAGGTGAGTTGTGCTGCGTTGTACGGTAATCCTTTCAGCTGATCAACTACTATCGTAGGTCGTTGCTTTGCAGTTGCACAAAAATGGCTGGTGAACGGCTGCGAAGGATTCTATGTAAAAGTGTTTGCCTCCATTCACTCTCCGTCCACTCCCGCTCGCTGTTCTTTCCGGCCAGAGTCATCTCTCATCTGCCCATCTCTCATCTGCCAAGTACGCGGCATGAAATATAAACGACACTTAATCAAACCTTGTGGCGCCAGGAACCGCGTCGTCGTGGAGTGAGCATTCATATCTGTGGTCATGTAGCACACTAATAAGTCATAGATGTGGCCTTACTCCTTCGCTTAGTATTTTTCCAAACGGTGTAGGCCCGAATCAACGTCGACGAGAGTTACGCTCTGCCCCCACTCAGCCCCAGTGATCGGACAACACTGTCGATGTTCGTCTGTTCCTGCCACCTCGGATTCTTACCTTTTCTGAAACTCATCATGCAGCTTCAAACATGTTCGCTCGGAATGTCATTCAGCTTCTCAGAATGCCCTTACAAGTCCTTTGCGCACAAAGATGGCCCAATTCCGAGTCTCGAAGGCATGGTATATTTTCCGAAGTTTACATGATATCGTTAGGCTCCAATGCAACGCTACATCGTGTACAAGTACAACACCGGCGGGTCCGCTGTCCCGACTTGCGGCCGACTCAAAGAGAGATGGGAATGCAGCCGACGCCGATGAGGCCGCCCTAGATCCGAAGGTGAACATGGTTCCTCTCTCGTCCGAGTGAATACAAACTCACCACCTGAGTGTTGGAGCAGCAGACCGGAGACGCGCTGCAAGCGCTGCCAGAACCAACCCCGATGACGCTGATGGGGGAGCACTGCAGGCCGATAAGACCAGTGATGGGTCCGAGGACGATGCCGAGCAAACCAGCGAGGAGGCCGGCCTCAGCAGAGCTGCTCTAAAACATCGAGTACATGGTGAGCAAAGGGACAGAACGCGACACGAAGGCGACGGCACTCACGGAGATGGTCGAGTTGCAGCATTGGATGCTGCCGGTGTTGCAGGACCCTGCGCTCTGGGGCGTAGGTGTGGCGACCGCAAGAAGAGGGAGGGCAAGCACTGCGGCGACGGAGAACTTCATACTGGTGCTGGTGTGCTGGTCTGTAGCTGAACGGTTGAGTTCGACTGGAGAGCCAGTGCTGGTCTGTCCCACCCTTTATATCCTCAGAGCTGCACTGAATTTCTCTCACAGTCTGTCTAGATGGAGCTGCGGTCTGCCGCCACACCGACCACATGTTCTGTCGGTAACTTGTTCCCGAACGCATGCCAAGCAGCATGTTTGGTCGTCCATCACGTCTGATTGGGCAGCCCATTCATCCCGCCGCTGTCTTGCACGGCGGAAATTTATATGTGAAGTTCAGCCCACACGATTCCATTTAGTCCGCCTGATCCTCTTCCAGCCAGTCCATTGTCTGGAACGGTGCCTTGCTCTGCGGGAGCGGCCTCATGTTCAACTGCACGCGGATATCAAGTTCTGGTCTCCCCGGATCTCCTAAGGCCTTGTCTCGACCTCCGCTCTTTCCCCCAGCGGCATCTTCCTTGGATTCTTCGCCAAGGCAATCCCATAGTAGGTCAATCGACGATACTTTCTCTTTGATTTCCTGTATCCTCTCTGAACTATCCCTGCAGAATCAGAAAGGGTACCACTCTTATGTGTAGCCTTGGAGGCTGTGCCTTCCGCCCTGCCTTGTCCGTGCAGGCAGGCTAAAAACTGTATTTCGTGCCGAGCCACCAATCAGACAAGCCATATAACACCCAATAGCCGATGTCGCTGCAATTTGCAAACTGGCCAATGGGACTTGTTCACGTTCCCTGCCGCACGGCCGCGAAGCGCCAGAGGTAAATTTTCTCAGCACGTCTGCCCTTTTCTAACTCCTATGGCATGTCGTAGTTTCTCTCCCTAATCGTTCACGTATTTCTCACACGCACGCTGCATCGCTGATCCATAGCTTGTTGCTTGAGCAGTGAGCCTTCCACGGATGCCTTCGCGGCCGGTTGTTCCTTCAACCAAGGTTCCATACCGCTCGCCGTGAAGCTTTTCATGTTGTCCAATGGTTCTTCCGAGTTCGACAGATGGAGCACGCTCTCTAAAATGCGGCTATGTTTCTGGATATATTCAATCGTCTCCTGACATCCTGTGAGTGGCAACAGCTACGTTGAGGATATCATCTGATGAATGGATTCATAGAGGTGAGGTCACATCGTCATAGACTCCACAGCACCTGGCCGGGCATGACAGAGAGCATCAGATGTAAGACGGCAACGACGTAAGAGAATTACCTTTGTTGTTCCCCAGTTGAGGGGCAGGACAAGGGCAGACTGAATATGTGTATAGATGTCCCCCAGTTGCCAAAGTCCCGCTCCCGCTACTTCCTCTCGCGCCTCCGTGAGCCCTTCCACTTTTCATTTAGCCTGCGATAATCAATCATCTCACGCAATATTCTGAAATGTGTAGTGCCGATATTCTAGCCTAGGGGCGGTGCTGTGGTCAGTCTGGACAACGGGATCACTGCTATGCCTTCCATTCACGCGGTTGATGAAGAGGTCTGGAAAGGTGAGTACTTTGTATATCTGTACTTGTGTATTCCTCTTCACTCCTCTCCTCATTCACTGAGCGTCGTCTAGTGCACAGAGTGGCTGATGACTTCAGTCCACACACGCGACCTGCTAGGCTCTGCACCGCTTCACTATTCAATCGCTCACACCGCACAAAATCCGTGGTGATCGTTAGACCCTTTGCATCTTCCATGATATCGTAGAGTTTTCGGACCTCGAGGCGGACGTGTCCTAGGGTGCGCCTTCGGCGTGTACGTACTCGCTCAGCGGCGCTTGGGCGTCTGGAAGCAGGATCGGATCATCCTGAGCCCAGGGTGCCGCACGACCGCTGCGCGTACTCAAACGGCAAACTATATGCGGGTTCGATATTTTTCTTACCACGGGCTGACGGACGTTGGGACGACTCACGACGTCCGCTTCCCGTCATGAGGCTTCCAGCATGAGTGCGCGCTCAATTCTCTTGGACATCTGATCCCGCAGTTGAAGTTCGCCAGTCACCCGTTAGGGAGTTCAGACTCTTGACGATTCTGATGAAGCGATTTTGCGGAGCAGGCTCGACGTCAACAGGAGAATCGTCTCGAGAACTGCTGTCATTGCCCGCCCTGACCTCCACTGCTGTTGCTGCAGCCTGTCAAGCATATTCGCGCTGACCCAAATCATCTACTCAACCAACGGTACGTGTTAGTGTTATAATCTTTGAGTCAAATCCATGTCTTACTTGTTACCGAGGAGTTTTTTCCGAGTTCAATAAAAATGGTCCAGTGGTATCATGTTCGCAGAGCGTCCACCTTACTCTCGTAAGCGGTGCGCCCAAATCGGACCTACTTTGTGAGGATCGAACAGGATCGCTCGGAAGGCTGATTTGATCGGTGAGCCGCTGTGGGTCGTCACTGAATACTCTAACAAAGAATCCTCATTGTTACTCGATAGGAACTTGCACGATGTACCGCGCTCCGCGACTATTCAACGAGCTGGGCTCATCGTAGTAAAGGCGTCACTCCCAATTGCCGCCACCTCCACAACGGGCGCCTGCAATACATGTCTCTGGTATGTGCATAACGTGATTCGAGCAGACCTTGACCTGACAAGCGCAGGACCATCGAGTTGCGATACGCTGCTGCCATCGCGGGTGCGCCGCAGTGACGAGGTGCGTAACCTGGGCCGGCATAACTGGGCTTCTCGCTCCCGAGCAAGCCAACGTGAGCATCGCAGGAAGACCAGCAGCCTTCAAGCAGCATCCTCCAAAAATGGAGTCGCAGGCAGAAGCGAGGAGAAGAATAGCTGCGGACACCCAAGATTGATGAAAGTCGCCTCGAGTGGCATATAAAAACCCTACGTCGAGTGGGACACTGCAGCAGACCAGCCCAGTCAGCTTTCGTCCTTCAGCTCTCCTACCACACTCAGCTCGTCCACTAGACCTCTTCGTTTGTCGACACCAAGCCACGATGAAGTTCTTCATCGCTCTCCTCTTCATCCTCCCCGCTCGTGGTCGCCAGACCCTCGTCCAGCGGCGACGGTGCTTCGTCTAGCGGCTGCAACACCGGGTCTATCCAATGCTGCAACAACGTCTACTCTGTGCGCACCGTCCTGCTCTTTCGCTCAGCGATAGCGTCGCTGACCCATCTGCGGTTTTTTTCTCCAGAGCTCCTCCGACGAAGGCTCCAGCCTCCTCGGCCTTCTCGACCTTCTCGACCTTGACGGGTTGCTCGGCAGCGTCGGCACCGGGTGCAGCCCCATCGACGTTCTCTCAACTGGCAGCAAGTGCAGCAGCAACCCCGTGTGCTGCTCGAACAATAGCGTACGTGTCTCCGCGGCTACGCTCGTGCAGGACAACACTGACGCAAAGCTCTGCAGAATGGTGGTCTCATCTCCGTCGGCTGCATCCCTATTCAGCTCTGACTCTGAGCCCCGAGGATGGCATTCCTATCTGCATCGTTGACCCCTTCTGTATGCGCCGCCATCATCACATTTCGCCTCTTGACGCAGATGTACTTTTCCCGTGCTCAGTTCCCATGCTCGAATGTGCTCCAAGTATGCTACGCTCCTGTAGCCACTGATGATCGAAAAAATATCTGCGTTCACTCTTTCATCCAACAAGACACTTTCGAGCTTCAGTCTGCTCAGTTATTCTTTCTCCAGGTATGTTGGCATTGCGTTCTACGTGAGGCGCTTCCTGGATCCTCCCGCCGGCCCTCCTCGAATGGCGAGAGGGTGCCTTCCCTTTCAGGCGTTCCTGTTTAAGTAGCCGAACGGTTCGTGGCGCTCTTGACATCATAGCATTGCCGTGACATACGGATTTGAGATTTCCTCATGCCACCGGGCTGGAAGCCAATGGGAACTTCGAATGTTCGGGAGGAGAGAGCGCCCGTTTCACACTTCGGGCGTCACGGCAGCGATTTGGATCCCGCCGTCACAGTCGACCGTGAGTCCGTGACGTACGCCAGTCACTCACTTTCGCTGCGACCTGTCATGATTAACCTTGTCTACTCCGCACCCCATTCTCAAACCAGTGTGCGTGATGCTCCTACTATACTCTGCGAATTTTATACGCGACTGACTTTCCCATAGTCACCGTGGTTCTATGTTTCAGTTCCTGAACGACAACTCAGCAGTATCATTTCTGCGGGATGTTCATCGAGCTCACCTCAACAGTGCGCGTTGTGGTGCGCATAAATCGGACATACCCTGCAAGAAATGAACATTGATATCGCTTGGAAGGCCGAGTTTGATATTTGATGAGTCGCTGCAGGTCGCCACTGTCACCAAGTCCTCTAACGAACTTAACTGTCGCCATTTCTTGACAAATCGGAATTCGCTCGCCACACCTAACACCCCAACCGCCCAACGCAGGCGTCGGCTAGGCTCGCCATTGCAAAGGTCCTACCCGCCGATTGCCTCACCTCCGAAACAACTTCAAGAAGCACTTGCAATAACGCATGTCTCGACGATTAGTGCGTTGCATAGCATCAGCAAATCGAGCGGACGTCAAGCTGACTGCCAGTGGCTTAGGGTCTTTGCCAATTCACGTCGTGTCGCCTTCTTCACGAGTGCACCCCAATGACGGGACGCTTGACCTGGGCATGGTAACAATAAAAGCAACGCAGGAGGACCAGCAGCCTTCAGGCAACATCCCCAAAGAATGCAGCCGCAGGCAGAATGCATACAGCATCAGCGGACCCCACGCTCACTGAAAGCCGCCCTCAGGCTGAACGACATATAAAAGCCTTGCCCTCGAGAGCATTTCTTCAACAGACCCACCCAGTCAGCATTCGCTCGCTTCTCTACCACACTCTTTCGCTCCATACTCTCCTCGCCTTTCGCTGCCAAGCCAACATGAAGTTCTTCATCGCTCTTACCCTCGCTCTCCCCGCCTTCGCGGCTGCCATGCCCCAGGCCGGCGTCGGCGCGCGCGACAACATCTTGTCGCCCAGCCAGTGCAATACCGGCCCTGTCCAGTGCTGTGACACCATGACCACTGTGCGCCTCATCCTCTTCCTCTGTTCAGCGTTGGCATGATCGACTTATATGTGGGTTTTTTGTAGAGCAACTCTGTGGAGGGCATGGCTTACCTCGCGCTCGCTGGGCTGACCGGCCACTCGGACGCCCATAAGGGCAACGTCGGCATCTCGTGCAGCGACGCCGTCGACGTGGTCACACTCGGAAGCACCTGCAGCAACAGCCCTACATGCTGTTCTACTCGCGTACGTGTCTACTTGTCTACGCTTGAGTTGGAAGATGCTGACACGCCAGGTCTGCAGGGTGTTGGCCTCGTCTCTATTGGCTGCGTCCCTGTTCAAGTCTGAGCTCCGAGGACTGCATACACATGAGCATATTTTTCCTGTTTTGTGCGCAGCGGTCTCAGCACGCTTTACCCCTTCGAGTAGTCGCTCTCTCCCTGTATTCAGTTCACCCTCCTCGCGTATGCTTGAAGTTTGCTATCGTTCTGTAACTAGTGACCGAGTAGATACCCTACGTTATTTGACTGTTGCGCTACCTGTACAGGCCGCGTTCATACCTTAGTTGCGCAGATGCTTTCCAGTGAATAAGTATCTCTCTGTTCAGGCATTCCTATTTAGGTAGCCTAAGAGTTTGTGGCGTTGTTGACATCATAACCCAACAAAACGGCTTTGCTTGTAGGCAGATAAAGCTCACTGGCACCGTTTGCCGCTTTGCAAGCTGTTGCAACATTGAGTATTTGACACACCTTAGACAGTCAGCTTCACTAAGGACTAAGACATGATATGAAGCACATATAGGATGTTACGGATTGGAACAGCTTGCTATTGGAGGAGGGGAAGACAGATATAATTACAACAATGCTCCGACAAATGCTTCAATGACGATGATGAGAATGCTTCAGGGTAAAAGAATCCGTCACAGATTTTCTGCGACCACGCGCGTTCCGCGTCCGTCCCACAACGGAACGGCTCTACAGCTTCTCCGACCGGGACTGGTATGTTTCCCGCTCGTGCTCCTCCGTCTTCGACGAGTTCTTCAGGGGCCCCGAGACCTTGTCCTTCTCGTACGTCGCCTCGTACGCGTCCACGCGCTCTTCGCCGCTCAGGCTCGAGCTCGCGGATGCGTCGTTCTTGCCATGCCTCTTGTGCACGTGGTCGACGGTCTCGGCTTGCAGCTCATGGAGGGAGTGGTCTGACCGGTCAGCCTGGCGCGACGGTTAATGTCATGTGAAATGTGGGAGAGGGTAGAGACTTGCCTTGACGGCGGCCTCTGACGAGGACGCGAGGTATTGGTTCCAGCCTGGAGCGTTCTTAATTGGTGTTGACGTCTCGTGTTGCGTCTTGCTCAAGTTGCGGTGCTTCTCCTTCTCCAAGACCTGCAACGACTTGAGACTTGCGCCAATGGTTGCATAACATAGGAATGCATACCTCAGGGTCGTTGTCGTGGACAGTGCTTGAATATCTCTGCGCGACGGCAGCGGTGCGCGGGAGACAGGGGCCACAGCGCGGCGAAGGGCTGAGCGGGTAGCGAGAGAGTACATGTTGGTGGATGAGGGTAACGAAAAGTGTGTATGGTGTGTGTTTCCGAGAAAAAGGCTAGAACAAAACCCGGATTAACGTGGGGAATGAGGTGGTGGTCGGTGGTAAGGGAAGAGAGCCAGCCCGTTTTGAGAGCGGGAGGTTGGAGGACGATGGAGTGACGGAAGGCTGTGACGTCACCTCTGCGCCAAGTCGACGACGCGAAGATACCCGGCGCGCGCAACTTAGGGTTATGATGTCAGCTAAACCCGAATAGATCCCCGCCCGTTGATCAGCCCGTCGGCCGAGGCCCGAGGGGCGGGGGGCGGCGGCAAATATCTGGACGCTTGCGGGAGGGTACACATGGACCCATAGCTCAGGCCTATGGGAACCAATGACAACGAGGTAGGCATGTTGGAAATGATGGCGAAGAGCTCGAGATTAATGGTTGCATAGTCGAACAGACTATTGGGCTTTCCAACCAGTTATGAAGGTAAGAAAACGCAGCAGTCGCATCCTGATATAATATAATATCAAAGTGTCAAGTCATCATACAGAACAACTACTGCACTGTCTACTGAACAAAAATGTCGTAAACAGTGTACGTTATCCATCCGGCCGCCATGACGGTATGTTCGCCGGTGCGGCCTCATACGGCTCCCCCTGGAGGACCAGAGTCTGTGCGCACTATCTCCTCTAGTTCGTCATACTCCATCGAAGTGACCTCTTGCCCTTGATCTTGGAGCCAATGGTAACAACGTAGCTCAAGAGAATGCCTTCAGCGTTGACGCAATGCCTGCGAACCGGCATCCTCGTCTTGCGGCTGTTCCAGCCTCCGTGATTTCCAGGCCGGCGCCACAAAGCGTCACACCATTGCACTGCTCCGGAAATGTGGACTTTGCAAAGCTGTGTGTGCGGAAATTCATGACGAGGGAGTGCGAGAGCTGCACCAGAATGGGTCATGTGGCGTTTCTGGGCTTCTGCTGGTCTGTGGCCGGGTCCGACATGGAATCCTGCAGCGGGTACATCCGCTTCAGGTGTCTGTACTTGCGCAGGGAGTACAAAGCAAGCGTTTCTAGTTGCACAACAGCCATGAAGACATGTAGAAATGAAGATGTCAGAAAGCGCACCATTTCGTATGTACTCTCCCAACTTGATTGCCCTCTCAATCTCATCAGGGTCCTGCAAGTTCTTGTTCTCTAACGCAAACCGACTGGTTAGTACTCCCCTACCATCCTTCTGCAAGTCATAAAGCACATACTCTCAAACAAGCCCCGCAACTTGGCATGAAAATGGTACCTACCCGAGACCTCATTGACTCGTGTGACTCCTTGTGAACGAGGAGATACGTACGAAGGATCAGGATAATCCCGGCCCAGCCGGTGTAGCTCCTTGTACAGTGCAAGCACCCGCAGTCTGGTAGCCTTGCTTGCCATTCTCTGTCAGGTTGGAGGTGGTTGGGTATCCGTGGTGAGAGTACGCACACAAGGTGGCAGGAATGCAACAAGCGACAGGAGGCGACAGGACTCAGCGGACAAGTTTCGGTCCGTTGTCCCGCCAGCTAGTAGACGCCTTCGCTCAATTCGAACTTATGCATATGCATGAAGCTTTGAAGTCCTTTGGAGGTCTCCCCGAGCCTCTTCAGATTTGAATGTGCGCATTAGAGGTGAAAGATGAACGGTCGTTTGAGAATTGGAGTGCCCAGAGGGACAGTGACTGATATATAGCGACAAACAATACATGTATGATATGCAAGCAGGACAGCGTGCAACACGCGCCGAAAAATAAAGGAATAATAGAGCAGCATCGACATTCGTATATGCAAGCGTAGCAGGGTCATTGTCTTAGCAGAGCGGAACTCGCTTTCACCTCCACCACAACGTTCGCGATCATGAGACATGTGTAGCCGACGATGAGCGCGATGCCCCAAGTCCGAGGGAGGAAGTAGCCGTTGTAGGGCACGAAGATCAGCGTCGCGACGAGCAGCACGAGGAGGCCCGTGCCCGTGAGCACCAGCGTCGTGGAGAACTGGAGGGGATAGGGCTCGCCGGTCTGGCGCGTGATATAGGTGCCCGTAATGCCAACGCCAAGCAGGATGTTGAGCATGGGCCCGCCGAAGCACGCGGAGAAGCCCATGATAGGCGCAAAGACCTACATGACGTCTGCGGTCAGCTCGGCCGTCACGACAGCAGTTCATGCGCTACTTACCGCAACGCTCATGTTCGCTACGAGATCAGCGAGCGAGTTACCCATAGCAAGATGGTCAGCCCAATGATGGCATCGGACAGTCCAAAGATGAGACCAAACGTCTGCAGACTGGTTCAGAAAAGCTTCTACCAACTAGAAGGAAGTCCTGACCTGAAGGACTTCGACAACCTCGTCGGCAATGGCCATGATCCACACCATCGCCACCAAAAAGCCCATGGTACACCGCGCTAACCTTGCAGCAGAGCTTTCGCCCTTGCCTGCGAATACCGCCACTAAGACGGCGACGGTTGTCCCCGTAATTCCCGCCGCGAGCAGCAGCCAGAACTCGCGACTCGTCCCATCTTCAAAAGTAGAAGACGTTAGTCAAAGTGAGCCGTAGAGAGAAAGAACCCATACACACCAAATAAGACCGCGATACAGAACAACGGTGCGAGCACACACTGCACAGCCATCAACCACTTGTTGAACTGGAGCTCGTGCATCTCTTCCTCTACTTCGTCTTCGGCGCGCAACGTCCTCTCCACGCCTTCCTCCTCGAAGTCCACCAGCCGGCCAGAGTTCTCCGGCTTCTCTTCCGGCGAACTCGAGTGGCTATGATCGGTCACGACAACCGGCAAGGTCACGGTCAAGGCCAACACCGCCGGTGCAGCAAAGACAGAAGCAATCATCCCTAGGAAAGACTTCTGTCTAAAATCGTGGAGGGTGGGGAAGAGGATGTGGTAGATGTGGCCGAGCGTGCGGAAGACGCGCTGGCGACGAGACGGCGGGGTAAATTGCTCAGTCTCGGTTTCTGTCTCACTTCCTGTAGGGGAAGCAGGGTATGTGATATCACGGGTATATGCGGCTGCACGCCGCTGCCTGCGGTCTCGAGATCGTGCGTTGAGGCCATAGGGGAGCGTTGAGCCAAGGGCACACCAAGAGCGGCGTCCCATGGGTCACGGTTCTCATCGAAGGGCAGCGGTGTTCGCGACGATGTTCGCAATGAGGAGCTGCTTCGGCGCATATGGGGCGAGTGGTGATAATAATGTCCGCCTGGATATGGCGTCACCGGGCTCTCGAAGAGACTCAACCGGGACGTCGCAGCTTGCTCCTGCAGGGACGCGACGACCCTTCGGAACTCGAGAGCCCCGATGAGTGAGAAGGATGGCATGTGGTTTGCATGAGGTGTTGATCCTTGCGAGTTTTGCGGCGAGGGCGAGCGGGTGTGAGGACGTGTAGGGAGCTGTAGGCCCAGCCGGGGTGGGCCTGGCGTCGACGCCGCGCGAGAACGTTGATATGAGGCTTCCAGTGTAGATCCAGGCGTCACAGTAGGCTCCGGACTAGCTGAATGGGCGTGAGACAGACAAGACACAAAGCAAAGTCTGACTTACGTTCGTCACGATACGGCTCGAATGAGATTTGCGGGGCACTGTCCTCTCTGTATTCGTCTCTCATCATCTGCTCTGTCCGTCGCTTCTTCTCTCGCCTCTTCTCAACCCAGGACCCAACGACAACTAGGCACACATAGAACAGGTACAGCCCCACGAGCGACACTGATTCCCAAAGCTCCAGCTCGCTGTCCCATAGTACGACCAGAAGTAAGACGACGGCCACGGTGAAGAAGCCAACGTCTCGGAGGAATGGTCCACGGTTGACTTTGAATGGCTTGATGATGCACATGGATCCAACCACGCAAGTGGTGACGAAGGCCGCTGCCCCGAGGAGTTCTCCAATGGCCAGACCGCCGGAGTTGCTACGCATCGCAGAAAACGTCGAGAAGACATCCGGACTCCCGTTCCCGAACGCGAGGAACGTCACGCCGGCCACATTCTCGTCCAGCCGCAAGATGTGTGCGAGCGAGCCGAGGTTGGGGCAGAAGAAGTCCGAGGCACTGATCCCGAGGGTGGAGAAGAGGAAGAAGAGCCAGACGAGGTAGCCAACGAAGACGGCAGGACGGGTCGCCGGTTTGGCGCAAAAGTAGCGTTTACCGTATGGTATCGAGAGGATGGTGTGGGGGGCCGGGCATGATTCGACGACGTTGGCGCATTGCTCCTTGACAGGAAGGGCTACGGGATGACACTAGCAATGCCCGCCTTGAATTGCTAGCATCGGAACCCTGAGCAGTTCACGCACCTCGTCATTGCGAACCAGCGCCGTTAAGCCAGTATGTGCTGCGCTTTGTCCTAGAGCATTTCCGTCCACTGGCGTGCTCCTCCTGAACAGCGAATTGGTGGTCTTGTGAGGGAGTTGCGCATAACGAGACTGGGACCAGAGCAAGCAATTTATCAGGAGAGTGAGGACGAAGAATAGTTTGGGTGAGCCAGCCCACATCTGTGCTGAAGGAGAGGTGTAAAACCGAGCACGAACGCGAGGTGGTACTTATGGCATGCGGCTGTGGTCCTGGCCGAAGGCTGGAGGAATGTCGCCTGCGCTTGCGCTTGACGCAAGTAGAGTGTGAGGTGATCGACGATCGGGGTCCTGCTCGAGCAACCCATCGGTCACAAGGACTCCGGCCACCGTCTCTGCTTGGCCGCTGTCGATCAAATTTAACATTGTATTATACATAAACGTTTGAACGAGCACTAGCATTTCTTCTGCTGAACCTGTAGGTATAAATGTACCAAGCTCGCTGTGGCTCAGGTAGAAGTGTTTCAACCAGATATACTGATTTTGTTGAGGGCCTGACACCTGCGCGTCATGAAACGGCTTGCTTTCATTAAGATTCTACGCGAACGCGGACATTGCAGCGGCAACGAGTACTGCACCACGGTATGCACACAATAGAAGCAAAACGATGCATGCATCTCTCCGGAGTTCGCCCTGTATGCGCGACATACGGCAACATCAGAAAGATACTGCGTCGCCGACCTTCAAAATTGCTGCTCTCCATACGCAGCAAATGCGACACCTCTGAGATTCCACTCCGTATCAGCTACCTGCATGTTTCCATTCTCGTCCTCCGCACGGCTGAGAACCTTACCATGAGGTTCAGCTTCCCCTCCGAGAAGAGAAATCCTCGCCTCCCACAACGTCCAGCTCCAACGGCCCTCTTGATACGTGATGTTTGCCGGAATCCACGCCTCGCCTCCGTCCACGCTTACAGAAACTTTGGCTGACTCGCCCAGATGGCCCGCTGATGGCATACCCCTTGACGCGCAGCTCCGAACCGTGGACATCCGCGGACGCTATCACGGAGTTGAGCAGATTGGCTTGCAAAGGAGGCACTTTAGACCAATACACCTCGGCTTGTTCATGTGTTTGAACCTGCACAGGCATGAGCGAGATCAGGGCGAGGGCAAGATGAGACCAGCGCACCTCTAGAGGCAGTATCTTGTAGTCCTTTTGCTGATAGTAATTATCGGACTCGCGCTGGGAGACAGTGATTTGGTCGATCCATTTCACCCATCTAGCACCAGAGTGGCCAGGGACTATCACTCGTAAAGGATGCCCATGGTCAGGGTGAAGTGGTTGTCCGTTCATCTGAGATTGAATGATGATTTAGGATATACCTCTGTGCCAAAGGACAGGCGAACCGGTGAGGACGCACCTCATACGCCAATATCACATCCCCCTCCTCGTCCATGGCTTTGTCTAACGGTACGGAAGCGCCGAACCAATCGTCCGCCTCGCACGCAGTGACATGCGAAGCAAAACATGCGTGCCGCGTCCCACCGAACAAAGCTTTGACATCAGCTTTCGCTAGCACGTCTCGCAGACGTGCGCCGCCCCACTCTGACGTTACAGACTGTGCTCTGGCCCCACAAGATGCCTTCCACGGGCTTGTTCTTCTTGTCTTGCATGGCTTGGCGCCTGTTTCCAGCACACTGAAAGCCAGTTCAATAGTCAGATGTCTGCGGATTTGTATGGTGTGGGCTATACCGCACCTGTAGAGCCGCTACAACTTCAACTTTGGGAAATGATCGTTGAATGTCGGCCAAGGTGTATTCCGTCTCATGTGCGACCAGCCCGTCTATCTTCAGTCTGAAGGCTGCAGCATCTAAATGCTTGATAGGACCTGTTACGAGCGGAAGTGTCGTTCAACGCTTGCATCAAATATCCATGGTAGGTGAGGTTTACAATGATTCCTGGCATATACAAGGTCCTGCGGCGTGATAGGGTGCTGGATTAGTTCCGTAAAGGGCGGCTCTGCATTCAACGGCTGCTCTTGGTGCACGATGAGCTTGTCAGAGTGTTGTGGTTCGTCCTTGAAGTCCATTTCGCCCATGTTTCTTGAAAGCCCTGCTCAGGAGAGATAATACGCTGCTGGTTTTGAGTAGGTCCGCAATTGGCACAAGCCGCCGCAACGAGTGCAGATTTGGAGCCGGGCGGGTGATGTCATGCTCCTGAGTCGACCTATGTGTCTTCGCGATGCCTCTCTCTGTATGGTCTGGCAGTGTATGCAGATGATGAATATTTTGCGCGGATGGGTCGACTGTCGCAATTCATGGCGACTCGCCACTATCCGAGGCCTCTCGCAGGTCATAAGAGGTCACAACTTGTGCACCAGCGGGCGCGCGCCGGAATGCTTGATCCGATCACTTTGATGGCTGCTCTGAAAAAGGGAGGTGCTGTGGTTCGTCTGAGCAGTGAGCGTCCACTCTGACAGACGTGTGCGCGGGCACAAACGATGCCCAAGCCGCCATGCTACCCAACACCTACAAGAAATGGCGGCAAATTTTTCAAGTACACCAACAGCACCTCTAACCCCTCATCATATTTCCGCAATTCGGACGATGCTACCAATGAACAGGTTTCCACCGGATTCTGACGTTCATCGCACGCCTAGAACATGAAGGTGTGGATCATCTGGTGCGGTGACATGGGTATCTGAGCTCTAAATTATGTGACATAGACGCATTCTACTATCAGGTTCTGTTGTGTACCGGTATGCTGGGGAAGAACCCACAGATTCCCTGGCGTAATCCTAGTACGTCGTAACCATCCTCTTCTCAATGATGCGCCCACTATGCTCACAGTAACAGCTGAATACATCTGATTTAGCACGCTGGAGCTTGTATTGGACTTCAATCTCGTCTCCAGGCTCCCTTCCCTGATGCAGGCTGGAAGCAATGGATTGCATGAGCAAGCACAAACAAACGTACAGCAGACAGCAAAATAACGGTAAGGAGCGGATAGAGTTCAGGAGTCAGAATGACGATAAAACTCTTTGGCATCGGGGCAACTAGCAATACATGCGTCTCGCCGCCCGAGCTGGCGAAGACACGTCCGCGGTCCATCTACTACACAGGAAAATACGATACGACACAGCGCCCCACGAAGCACGAAGAGAAGAGTATAGATAGGCACGACAACGATGTGATATGCAACGACGAGTGAGGGCAAGACAAAAACGAGAGAGAGGGGTGGGTCCAGTGGTGCCTACACGACCTGGTGCGATTCTCGTGGCACAGCCGGCCCTGCGATGAAGCCCTCCTGCTTCTCGTTCGACAGGTCCTCGAGCGTCTTCTGCTTCGTCTCGGGGATGAGCATCGTCGAGAAGATACCCGTGAGCATGAAGAACGCAAAGATCTCGAGACTGCAGAGAACTCAATCAGCGGCTGCAGAACGGCAGAGAACAGACGGCCGACAATACGCACATGTGTCCGACGAACGCGTTGGTCCCGTGGATGTTCCGGAGCCGCGCGAAGCCGACCTGCGCGATGACGGCGCCGAGCTTGCCGCTCGCGGCGGAGATGCCGTGGCTCGTCGAGCGGTAGCGCGTCGGGAACACCTCGCCGGGGACGATGAACGTCGTCGTGTTCGGGCCGAAGTTCTGGAAGAAGTTGGCGAGGCAGTAGAGGAAGACGAACGCCTTTGAGGCGGCGTTGGTCGCGATCAGCTTGTCGTAGCCGAAGCCCATGCAGCAGAACAGGATCGTGAGCATGCCGAAACCCAGGAACTGGATCGGCTTGCGGCCCCACGAGTCGATGAAAAGGAAGGTGACCCAGTATCCGGGGATGAGGCCGGCGACGGAGAGGATCATGTTGCCAACGCAGATGTTCTTCAAGTTGGTGTACACCTTCATGCTGCCGGTAAGAGACTTGGACGGGCTCCCGAAACCGATGGCATTGAGGATGATAGAGGAGTTGAGGCCAAGACCGTAGAAGGCGATCTGGAAGTTGAATGTGAGTAACGGATGGTGTAATTTTCTTCTGGCGGTGCGCTTACGTCAAGAGCAAACCAAGAGTAGGAGGTACCAATGAGGACTTTGAGGTTCTCCCACTTGCTGTAGTACAAACGGAAGTCAGCCCAGGTGGCCTTGGGAGCCTGAACACGTTCGATGGCAGCGTCGGGGTCGACGTAGTAGGTGCCGGTGGTCAGGAAGTTGTCGACGTCCTGGGCGGCCTGGTGGACGTTGCGCTCAATATCCATGGTGAAACGGGGGTCTCGGGGATGGTGAGACGGAAGTAGAGGGCGATGACACCGGGAATGCAGCCGAGACCGATGAGGATGCGCCACATCTGGTCAATGTGAGGGAGGACATGGGGATCGTCGTGGAGGATGGAGCCCTTGTACGCGGCGACAATGATGAAAGCGATCAGGGCAGCCGAGAACTGACCCCAGCCCTGGTTGGCGAATACGGCGGTCATGAGACGGCCACGGATGTGCGTCGAGGCGAATTCTGACGAGATCACTGCAGAGAGCGGGTAATCTCCTCCGATTCCAATGCCCATCTGCAAAACTGGTGAGTGTTCAGTCGCACTGCAATGCATTGTTGCACTTACCAGGCCTCGCCAGACTATTATGACACCGATGATGTTGACGGCGTGAGCACCACCAGCAACGGCTTGGCCGAACGTAGCGACAATGATGATCATGAGTTCAACACCGTCTGGAAACTTGTCAACCTTTCATCCGACAGCCTTAAAACTCGCGATACTTACACATGCGCTTACGACCGAGTTTATCCGCGAGCCATCCGAAGAGCAATTGACCAATGAGGTTACCGATGGGAGTCGCGACTTTGACACCAAGATCCTGGTTGGTGCTCAAGACCTGATTCTTGCCGTAGACGTAGCCAAGCATCGTCGAGGCGATGTTAATGGCGAAAATGTCGTAGGCATCGGTGAAGAAGCCGGCACCTGCGACCATGCAGACCTTGAAGTGGAACCACCTTGAAGGGTCGGCAAAAACGAGGTGAGAGGCCAATTCAAATGCAGGGCGGAGTGTACTCACGAGAACTTGGCGCTATCAACCTCAGCGAGGGCGGCGCGACGCTTCTCGTCGAGGGTGTAGCCGCCGTGCTGCTTGCCATCCGAGTCGGAGGCGGTGGAAGCCTTGTCAACTGCGTAGGAGGCCATCTCGTGGTCGACGGTCGCCTTGAGCGTGGCAGACGGGAGGACGGTGAGGGTGAGCAGCGGGCGTTGTTTGTTTCGTGAGAGGCATCTCTTTATGTAGGTGAGCGTCGGCCGCACCCGCCCTGGATCAAATTGAAGCAGATACCAAGCGTCCTGAAGTCAGACTGTGCACACAGACCGTCCACGCTTCTCGCACGCACCTTCGTCCCGCTGTACCTTGCACGTTCGTACTTGCCCGCCAATCAGCGTCCTCGATCACATCAGATCGGGCGGAATCTGGAGACCATCCGCATTCGGATGCTTCCACGTTCTTCGCAGACGCCCGTTCGCAGGTCCTCCGACGCACAGCTTCTGCGCCCAGATCCGTTCAGGCTCGCCCGCCCGTTGATCCAGGGCAAGCTTTTCTGCAGCAAAACCTGGGCAGCACCGTCGTCTCTGTTGTCCCGCAAATTGCGGTGCTTGGAATCGACGAACATGGGCGACTGCACTCGCAGTCACACCGCCCGGCGCAACTGTGACAGAACTCTGTTACCAACCGACCCATGGACCACTGCAGGACCTCGGCACACGACACTGACATCGTAACATTCGCGAAGATCAACGCTCACACGGGCCCAGTGCGCGCATCTAGAGCCACGCTACTGTATAGAACGTCTATGCCAACCTTGTAAGGCACCGCAAGCCAATACAACAACGGGGTGCACTGTACGATCTTCTATCTCAATGAAATCCGGCAACTCGGAAGACCGAGCTGCATGCGCCCTGTGGTCCAAACCAGGAGACTGGAGGTACACTGCCTTCTATAGTTCCCTTTGACTTCTGCATCTCACAATATATCTACCACAGCATGCGCCGGAGAAGAAGCAGCGATGTACGCGGAGGCTTGCTTCGCACGGCAGGTGGATTCCTCTGCCTGTGCACATCTTTCCTTCGGTGCCCCGGAGGAAGACGACGGGCTTCATCAGCGGTGGGGCGTAGCCGGGATGAGTAGGTAGCTTGGTCGAACGGACGCCGGGCCACATAGCTCAGTGTGCGGCGTGCCGTTTTCCGATGTCTGACGTCGGCACTGCCTGCGGCCTAGAGGCCTCTACGAAAATCTCTCGTGCCTTTGGCTTGAGCGACCATAAATGTCATCTGTGCTCTGTCTTACAGTCGCCTAAATGGCCTAGGACCTGGCTTCGATGACTTGTGCCTTAATGATGGCTGACTACCGATATAAATTGCGCGACAGCTCGAGCTACCCCGGCACCTATGGGACGTGCTTCCTCTTCTACGCACCACAGGGGGAAGGGCGGTGGCTTTGCCCCCTCTCCACCCGTTGGAGAAAACGGTGAGTCTCTCCACTGGCTGGACAAGCGTTCACAGCTGAACGCTGAGATTTGTTCTCAAGTACCTTCTGCCTGTCAGTCAATGTCGATGGATAGTGTCGGTTCACGAGGCCCTGACACCCTGAACCACACCCGGATGGTCCAAATATGTTGTCAACGTTAGCTTGGCACATCGCTCTAGTTTCCACCACGACAAGATCACAGACTAAATTCTTGAATGCCGTATGCCACACCCTGGACCCTAGCTTCCTAGGCCGAGCAACTCTTAGTGCTACTAGCATATGACTACGTTCCGTACATCAAAAATTTCACTATCGCGCTTCCCGACTTCCTACATCAAGCCGTTGTCACTTCCCCAGCGTCACGCCCGCTCTTTTGAACTATCGACGTGGTGAGTAGTATCACGGTCATATCATGCGAATGTGCGAGCGCAGCTCATCGACGGCTCGAATATGTACAGAATCGCAAGACGGCTCACAGGAGTTTGTGACCGTTTGAGTCTGTTCCTTTCAGTCCGCCATTTGAATAACTGATATAAGCAGGGTATACCGTCACCGCCCGAGTTGACCTATGAACCTAGGTTTTTCACCCATAGACCCAGATGTTTTACTTGACTTGGTATATGTGACTCAATCACATGCCTAGTACGTAGCCGAACAATCAGAAATACACGCGCCACTTCAACGTTTAACAGTCGCCCGACGGACTGACCCGGGTTAGTTCCAGATCTCGCCGCTGCATTCAGATTCCCAAACCGTGACAAGTGCGCCGCCGGACTGCCGTTCTAGCGACTAACACGGACCTCAAAGGCCCGACGACCATCCCGTCTGTCGACCAACGCTGCAAAGAGCCATGGCACCCCGTGTGCCTCTGGGATCGTGATTTAGCGATGGATGCGGACTGCCCATGTTCCGCCTCTATGCCTGCGCCGCGGGAGGCATCTATCGGCTGTGTTCTATCGGCTGTGAACCTCCGAAACCGCATATGTCGTGTACTGGTGCACTGTGGGGTACAGCATCTGCGACATGTTTCTGGCCTAATGAGGTTGATCAATCAAGACGCTTTACTCGTGAGCACGCACGTTCTTCAGGCTCTCATCCTGCCACACCCCGTATAGACTCACACTCCCGATGTCACTGTCTGGCGAGCTGCCTTCTCCCCTGTAGGTATGCGTTGAGGCGGATCAGTCGGGCTTGCGGAGTGCAGCGGTTTACCGTGCATCAGATCAGGACTTGGAGCCCTCAGCGTTCTGCGGGAGTCTCGGCAGACCTCCGCCATTTGCAGCGTCTGTGCGCAGCGGGGCCATTTAAGTGAGCCGTTGAGCTCAAAGTTAGGGTTCTTGTGGTTTGCCACCAGTTCCAACGGGATTCCGAGGAAGCAGATGGTGAGCCTTATCTACTAAGTCTGTTTGACAAGACGATGAATATCAGAGGATGCTGTTGCCCATATACTCAGTATAATGACGAGGGCACGGTCAATGATGATACCAATGATAGGTTCTACACTAGAGTGCAGTTTTCTGGTCGACCTCTATGCTCCTGGCACTTGGTTCCCAAAGCCAGGCGGAAATTAGTGATACACATCATGGTTCGGTTCAAAATACACAGTAGGAACCGTGTCATCGGTGTGGTCGTTGGGATTTTGTGCCTAAATTGAAGTCCTACCATTACTGATACGCTTATCTTCTGCTACCTTTTAGGTCCTTGGGAGTACAGTTGGCGTTGACATCGCTCGTACCCGCCCGCACACCATCCAGATGAACACCTAGACAGACTACAGCACCTCCCTTTCCTAGGCATTCATCAAATGATCGGATCAGCATTCCTTTGCCGCCGCCCAAAATTACAACAAACGGCCGCCCAAGCGTTTGACCTCTCGAGCTCGCATGGTCGTTTGGGAATCGTTGAATTCCCTTGAGTCTGTTGCGGATACCGAGGTATGTTGGGATACATGGATGTGAGCATTTGGTGAGTGAGAGACACACTCGCAGCACCAACATTGAGCAATATAATGTAATACGTATTACTTAGGTGTCAAAGCGAGCTCGCACAGAACCTACGCATAACTGCTATGTAATGAGCTGTTCCAGTTTTCGCAGTATTTAATCAGCTATTTTCTTATCTGACTGGAAGTGCAGAGGCCAGCACCTCCTGTCGCCGAGTCAAGGAGAAGAGCCACGAGGCTACGAAGGCGGAGTGTTGACGAGAAAGGCAGGCGGCGGGAACGAATCGAAGTTCCCCGCCGTGCGGGGTAATATGACGACACTGCGGGCAGCGATCGCACCCCCGCGGTCTGCACTTTCCCGCCCAGGATCAGCTGGTGTGCAATACACCCTCACCGCTGCGTATTCTCCAAGAGTCGACTTGCTTCGACCCGCACCTATCCCATTGCCTAGAAACTCATAGCCCTATCAATAAGACCTTATTTTCTACGAAATTGTATGTTATCCGGAAGCACAGCTAGTTGCAAAAGACGCTTACATGGCTCGTACAATCCGTAGGCATTGACAAGAGGTGCTCTATAACTCGTCCAGCTTCGCAAACCCATCCCGCGAACATCACATCCTCCATATCATGGCACCCAAAGGCAAGGCCGAGGTCGTCCCACCATCCATAGCGTCTGAGCCATCCGAGCCGTCCCAAGTCCGTCCAGAGGATAAGCCAAAGAAGCAGTTGACCGGAGAGCAGGAAGAGAACCCGCAGGTGATCGCGCAGAAGCCTGGAGGGCAGTACGCTGAGAAGAGCAAAAAGGGTAGTGGCTCAAGACAGGGAAGCGGCAATGATAGGGTCGCGGACGAGGGTTTTGCGGGCGAGAGGCTGAAGAGTCGCCTTTGACACTGGGGGTCAAACTGTGGGATGAAGATCATGAAGATGTCTATTAGTCAGACGCGAGATGTGTGCTATGTTACATGTACAAGACGGTTGAAGCCACGCAAATAACCAAGATTTTGTCCAGAACATGCGTGAAGAGTGTTTTGAGCGAGTTTCAGGTGAGCCGGGTTTCTGGATAGATGTGTAACAGCTCGACATTTATTAGCCAGATTTCGTAGGCATATTCCCAAAGGCATGCATGAACGCATGGCCATTGATAACTCTCGTTTTGATAATGCCTTCCCGCGAAAAGGCCAAGTTGGTAGCCTGAGACTGGTCATTACCTAATGAGCACCATTATTAGGACGGCCGAGAAACGTGCTTGGTCAACCGCGGAACCTGGACGTCACACTCGTATTGCGCTCTTGAGTACGACTTGAAGAGCTGAAGGAAAATAAGAGTGAGAATGGTAACATACGCATGAGATGAAATGTACTCACAGCAACCGTAAGTTGATGTTGGTAGCTATGTGCAATATTAATGACGGTGGATTGTCCGTGCGCGCTAAAGATATGGATATGGAGGCCAGTCTGTAGAGAGGAGTGAGAAACGGCGGAACCGTAGTCAGCATCTTCAAGCCCGCCAATAGTCTCGTCCCTTCCCTCCTTCCGGATTTGGGAACTCCGTCAGGAGGGTCTGGCGTCTCCCCAACGGCGGAGGGGGCATCGCCTTCGTCAGTTTCTGACGAGCGCTTATGTCAATTTGAGACTCGTAGTTCGAATCCTGCACTCGCAGCATTGAGGTATGCCTTAGCTGACTTAACAGGCGGGATTTATGCACATATATATAATTTTAAAGCACAAATTCACATTTTTGTATCCTTCCCTTGTTGCGCAATTGCTGATGTGAGTTAGCTGGGCAGAAATGTGCTGACTGGCTACTTGGCCGGCAAAGACCAGGCCTTGATACCTTTACAATGTTCAGGCGGGTCAAGCAATATTATTAACTTTATTTATGACCTTTTTAATGAGCTAACCAAGCCAGAAGTGCTGAACACCGTGAAGAAGCAATGAAGTCCAGTTAATCTCAGCCAGGAGGCTGTATAGCCGCTGTGGAGCACATATGCCGCCTGAAATTCATTCTAAAATTACAAAACATCACGGGTATATACATATATTCCGCCTGTCAAGTCAGCTAAGGCATACCTCAATGCTGCGAGTGCAGGATTCGAACTACGAGTCTCAAATTGACATAAGCGCTCGTCAGAAACTGACGAAGGCGATGCCCTCCCTCCGCCGTTGGGGAGACGCCAGACCCTCCTGACGGAGTTCCCAAATCCGGAAGGAGGGGAAGGGGACGAGACTAGCCCGCCAATACCGCCTCGAACGTTTCCGACAGGATCCACCCTCGTTGCTAATCGTATAGAGCAGGATGCTGTATGTCCTCGGCGGCGACCAACGTTGACGGAATCAAGGCCCGAAACGGCATAGGCGTGATCTTGTTTGGTTCCAGTTTGTACACCCGCCCCGCCCACGCCCACTGCGTCCACCGGACTCTGAGACTTCTCGACAACGACCACCCCGCCGCCCGCCACCCACGACCTCCTCCCCGCCCACGCCTCCGGCGTGCCCGACGACCTCGCCTCCAGCCTCCTTACGTGCGTAGCACGCAGCCGATATGAAGTACATGGAGATCCCAGAACTCGCGCGCCTCGCGCAGGCACTTACCCACGAAGGCCCCGAATGCTCAGTGCACACCCGGATAGAGGCCTACAGCCTCAAGCCCGTCAACAAGGACAAGAAGCTCTTCCGCTCGCTCGAGGCGGGCTACCGGTCGGACGTCTCCAACTCGCCGCCGCTGCCGTCCTTCATCGCGCAGGACCGCGAGGCGGCGGACATGACGCCGTTCGGGCCCATGCAGGACCAGAACGCACGCAAGACGCTGTACCTGCTCATCAACACGCTCAACCATGCCTTCCCCGACCACGACTTCTCCGACGTCCGCCCCGCGCACTTCAACCGCGAGGAGAATGGCGCGAGCGTCCTAAACGCTTTGAGCACCACCCTGCTGGCACCGAACCGCGCCGGCCTCGTAGCGCCGCGCTCATACTCCGCATACCCGCCGTCCTCGCCTGACTTCTTCCCCAGCTCCGTCCCCACGTCGTCGTCGCCCAACGACTACATCAAGCCGAGCCCGTACGCCCAACCGAAGAGTGTCACCGGCACCCACCCGTCCGTGTACCGCGCACTGAACGACACCATCGGCCTGAATGATTGCGAGGTCTACTCGTACGTCCCTGACCTTGAGTTTGACCCGCATGCGAACGACTTCAGCGACGACGAGGATGATGCTGCGTCCGTCGACGACTCGAGTCCGGACACGGATGACGAGGAGACAACCTTCCAGTTCGACGACTATGACGTGGATGAGCACCCGCGCAAGTCCTTCCAGATATCTTTGGAGGACGACGCCGAGGAGTACACGCCGCATATACGCATGAAGCGCAGGGGCGCGTTGCTGTGGAGTTCGCATTGGTTCTTCTTGAACCGGAAGCTGAAGCGGATGTTGTTCATTACGGTCTGGGCGAGGACGAAGGGCGTGTCGGCCTGGATGGACGAGTTCACCCTGCCGGAGAAGGTGTCCGGAGAACGGTTCCTTGGATGGGAGGGTGCTGCCGGTGCAGGCGCCAGGGCGATGGGTCTCAGCGTTACCGCTTAAGCTCGTCGCATACGTGAGTCACTCTGGCTGGCTCTAGAGTGGACTTGAGTTGAACAATTTCCACAGTTGGATGCGCACATACCCTTCTTCATTCGTCTTCATCATTCGTCTCGATCTCTTTATGCCCCATATTCTTTCTTGGACTTCTTGGCACCTTCAGCCCGCTCCCAATTTGTGGTTTCAACCCCTCCGAGCACCCTCATGTCTCCTGACCTCCTTTCACACTATCATATGTGTCCACTATTGCACATTACGACCACTATAACGATGCCTCTTCGGGGCTTGTACATATATGTATTGCCGTATTATCTATGGACTGAGCTACGTGAACGATGCATTTTGCGGGGGACAGAAGCGCGCACCTTTTCTAGACATATGCTTTCAACCTCGATGCTGCCTATGGACCTCAGTGTCCCGCATCCAGCATATCCCGCGGTCCTGGCAACTTGCTCTTACAAGACCAGAGACGCAGGCATGCAAGATGGGGATGTAGAGCCACGACTTGAGCTGGGCACCTGGGGATGGTCGTGGTCGGAGGGATGGTTGGTTTCGAAGCACGAAGCTCTTGAGGTGATCCCGCGCCGTGGCATTTGCCTCCTCGAAGAGTCATATCACGGCGCCTGGTGTCTTCCTATGTCCCGGTGGCGCCAATCAACACGACAGCGACCGCGACAAACTCGGCCTGATGGGCTGCGAGCCGCTGCAGGAGGAGGCGTGGTGGTAAGAAGGAAAAGAGAGGGAGGTCCTGCTTCGCGTAAATTCACAAAAAAATTAGGCGGGCGTGGATTGGTCCGTCACACCGTCACTATCGATTGCTATATCTGGGGGATCTGAGATGGCCTTCGTGGCGTTCTTGGGCGCTTGTTGAGAACGCCTGTGGCCTGGACCAGTCGACAGCTTGCTCTGCTCGCCCCACCATGCGCCTCCGGACAATTCACCCAGGTCTGCCTGAGACTCTGCTTACCGCTCTAGAAGATCTGGGGCATACGTACCGATGCAGATCTCATTTTTGCGGGGCGCCGATGGAGCTCTTCAAACGGCTGCCGTTGGGTGTAGTGACGCTCGCCGACCTGACAAAACATATGGAGAATGTCGCGGACTACGTGGCTTCTCCTGCCGTGCATGGAGACATGCTACTCGAGCGGGAAGAGCGGCGTTTTGAAGAAAGTCGATTCCACGAATACTCCAGTGGGGTGGCCCAGCTGGATAACCTGCTGAATGGTTTTGGCGGGTCGCGGGTCATCGAGATTTCTGGTGACAGAGGCTCAGGCAAAACAGTACGCAAAAACCTGCTCGATGTGCATGTTTAGTTAATAATAAGCAGGCCCTGGCTCTTCAAGTCGTTTTACGTCACCTGTCCAGTCACGCGGACACCGCTGCATTATGGATTGACACTGGCGGTGAATTCTCCGCAGACAGAATCATCCCTTTCTTGGAATTAATGCATCATATGGTGAATATGTATTAGATCATTTGGTATCCGTATATTCAAACTATCTTCCAGCCAGCAGTAAATACAGCTACGGATAGACTGCAAGTCTCCCTAGCTATGGACGTCGCGACCATTGAAGAAGTACTGGAAACCTTGCGTGCAGTGTTTGAGGTACCTACGCTTCAAACATATGATTTGTCTAATGACATTAATCCCCCTCCATCGTAGTCCCTATCCGAGCCGGACACACCCAAAGTCCGCTGCCTGGTCATTGACACCATGACACCAGTGTTTCGGCCTCTGTTGAGTGCAGTCACTTCACAGGGTATCAAACTGTCCTTAGGTTAACATCCAACCATGCTGACAACTCACAAAAGGACACGCTGCCATGACCACCTTCATGCGCCAGCTACGAATATTCGCTCGCACGTATTCGGTCTCCGTCCTTGTGCGCATACAACCATCTGCGATCCTTCTCTTCGCATAACCTTCATGCGCCTTGCAGGTTCTGAACGGCACGAGTGCGTCTCAGCCCCGGAATCCACTTTCCGGTATTCCCTACCACAACGCGAAAGCCGGCACTCGGATCCACATTCACCTTCATGACGGACGCAACGCTCTGGCTCGCCAAGCACCAGTCCAATCGCCCTCTAGGGGAGCCTGCTGGAGAGAACGACGCATGCACGTTCGTGGCAGAGGTTTTCCGCTCGAAGACAACAGTGAGTACAGGGCCTTTCGCTTCCGGGTAGAGCATAAAGCCTGACCGTTATGAAGCCGGCGAGAACGTGGTGCGCCTTTCAAAGATTCGAGGCGGGGTGTTGTTCAGCGAATGAACTCACCAAGTTTCTTAAGAGGCAGTCCCCAGTGTACAAGACACAAACGGTGTAATATATTCCTATAATCGTCCATAAATTTTATACAATATATATGCTGGCGAGAGCGGCTCTAGGGCCCGAAGTCGTCGAAGGTCATCACATGTCATCGAACCTGCGCAGCGATCAGTCAGAAGGAGAGCATGCGGGACGACGGGAACGGTACATACCGGTCTGGCATCACCACAGGCGCAACCAGGCTCCAGATATACAGAAGAATGCACGCCCAGCTGGACACGACGCGCATCCACATCGCAACCTCCGAGCGGCCGATGTAGACGTCGGTGTCCTTGTTGGAATCGGCCGGCGACGAGCCAGCGCGGACGATGTTCCAGTCGGTCAGCAGCATAGCGACGTACATCGCGCCGATGGCGAAGATGACGTGGAACCAGGCATACTGGGCAGGGCAGTCAGCACCCGTTGGATGATCAGCGTTCGCAGATACGTACGTTGTAGCGAGTGCCAGAGCGCTCGTCATCCCGAGACTCGCCCATGGGCTGGTCGTCTTCATCTTCCTCTTCTTCCTCGAGGGCAGACGCAGGGATAGCACTAAGAACTCTGGTAAGTAACTCCGATAGCCTCCCATATCGAGCAACTCACCCAGCTTCGACCGCTGCCAGTAGGGCTTGGTACCTCGGCGAATCCGTCCTGCCCGGCTGAGTGTTCACCACACCCATCTCGGCATGATGGTCGGCGGGCAGCTCGATAGCACCTTTCTTGTTCTTGCCAACCAACGCCCGGCTTTGAGTGGCCGCCCGGCTGGTGGAATACGCAATAGCCAGGAAGGTGAACACAGCGCCAAGCACGACGGTCGTCGTCCGCGTGCCTTGAACGGTGCCGCGGTACTTCTGGAGCGGGTTGCACTGGTCATGCTCGTGGTTGCCGATGGCGGACATGATGAGGTACGTGCAGTACGCCGCGACCATACTTGACTGCGCCAGTCCCGAACGCGGGTTGTGCTCTTGTACGGTCGGGTGGATACAAATGATCGTGATGATGATGCACAGAGCGAGGTTGAAGGAGATGAAGAACTTGTTCAGGCCGCATCCCGAGCTGGCGAAGAAGGCGTACATGACACCGGTCAGCGCGATGGTGGCGGCATACATCCCCGCTGTAGAGCCCAGCAGGATCCATTGCCAGAGGTTCGAGTTCGGCGAGTTCTCCCAGTTCTCGAGGCAGGTCTCTGACCAGGAGTGCGCGAAGTCGACGAGGAGGACAAGCCCCAGGACGATGAAAATGGTAGCGCCAATCATGGCGATGTAGTTGCCCCAGAACATGAAGAAGCCGTTGGGAATGAAGAAGGACGCCACGACCAGGATGAGCCACAGAAGCGCCTTCGGCCCCCACCATCTGCACAGTCATCAGCTCCAGTAACATGGAGGATTAGGACTTCACATACCCATTTTGAACGGCAGCACGCTTGTCTTTGGTGTCCTTTACGCCAATTAGAGTTGCACCTAGGATGAAGTGGAAGAGGGAAAGAGCGAAGCAGATTCGGTGAACCTGGTACCCGCATTAGTGAGTTGTGGTGCCACTACGGAGCAGTACGCACTGCAAGAACACCATAGCATTTGCCCCCAGCACAATCCATCTCAAGATAACCATGACTGATTTTCTCAATTTGCTTGATAGCAACCGGTGTCTTCATTAGCCATGCAAACATGGAGTTTAGACAGAAGATAATCTAGAGGAACGCGGTGTGAGTATCTCAGTTAAGTGGGGACCCAAGCTGGTGGAACACGCACCGCAAAGCCAACGCGTGTGGCAATAGAGGAATTACAGTTGCATGACTTGAAGAACATGGACGCTTCACAGGACGAAACCCAGTTAGACTCGGACAACAGCGCCGCAGTGGAACTGAAGGACATACCAGCGGTGGAAGTGAAACAAAACGCTATACCGGCTAGACATGATGTAGCAATAGACCCAGCAGCGCCTGCCAGAGGCAGGGAGAGGAGGATGCCCATGACGGTGAAGGGGAAGGCACAGTTGATGGCGCGCACGCCCAAGTCCTGCTGCGTAGGGCCGGCGTTAGCCAGCCACGTGGCCATCCCGCCCATTTCCATAAGCGGGGAAAAGGCGGCCCACAACTGGCTACGCTCGATGCTCTTCGAATGAAGCGGGCACACATTCCACGCAGCAGAAGAATTGAATGGCGCATATATGATGGTATCGCATTATGTGATGTAGAAATACATCCAGCCCGCACACATCCTCCAGACAGAACCTGTCCAATCTAACCAAGCCCGACTAGCCTTGCCTCACGCGAGGATGAATCGTGTCATGGCCTGATATCCCTCTGGAAGTATTGGCTGTTGACTACAGTGCCTTGCAGCATGTCGAACACCGTTTCGCCGAACCCGAGATATCTGTCTGCAATGGACTTCGTGGTGGGGTCTGTGATGCTGTCTGTTCGTGGGCTAAAGGAGCGCGGTATGCACGCATAAGTGAGGATGCAAGCTAGTAGAAATATTGCAGCGTACGTGAATCCACTTGACCGCCTGACACCTGCAAGCACGGTTGATAACAGCGCTGCGTCTACCGCATAGTGAAACAACCGTCCCATAACCATGTCGGCTTGCTTTCGAGTTGTTGTGGTATGAACCAGGGAGTGTGATGGGTTGAGTTAAGGATGGAATTGCGAAGCCTTGGATGTCGTGGCGAGGTGATATAACAGCGGGTCCGCGTGCCGTTGTGAGTGTAGAGGACGAAGCTCGTCGGCCTCTACGTACGGATTCGGCAACGCCACGTGCGACGTTCTTGACGGGACTCCCGGCGCCTTCCCCTCGCCGTCCCCTCGTCCTGCGAACCTCCACGCTCTTTGACAATCTCGTTCTTCTCCCTGCCGAGCAACCGCTTTCTGGTCGAACCTCGACGTGATCTGGAATGTGGCCTCCTTTAGCGAGCACCGCTTTAAGCTAGGTGCAGGAACTGCCGCTTCCTTGAAAACACCAGAACGTGCACTGCTGCGAGTATCTTGACGCCTTTCCTCGTTCCCCACGACTAGGCCACGCTACATCGTGTCGTGTGTCATATACGCGAAGGCTATCATCTTCCCCTTGCAGTTTTTCTCGGTTTCCCCCAGAGTCAATCCCCACCTAGCTCCGTCGGCTATTGACGTGACACGTCGAACGGCGGAAGAGCCAAAGTCTTAAAGACAGCTGGTCGACTTGCAGAAGTCCTTCAGACGACGTGCCTCTATGGATTACTCTCGAGAAGTGCCCCATTCTGAGTTCCTCTTAGTTAGAGGCCTTCAGCCATTCAACGCCGAGCCCAAAGCGTCGGCCTTGGTTCAATTCCCTCTGACACCAGATGACTTGGTGTACTGTCGCAACCATGGTCCCGTCGAAGATATCAACCCTGATGGATATAGCTTGTCCATAGCCGGCACTCCCACTGGTACCGCTTCGTATACCCTAAATGACTTGCAAACGAAGTTTACCAAGCACGTGGTGGTCGCGGCACTCCAGGTACGTTTACCACCTCGCAAGGCTTCAGTATCATTCTGACGATATCAGTGTGCGGGAAACCGCAGGAAGGAGATGAACGAAGTGAAGAAGGTCAACGGCATTTTATGGGACGACGGCGTCATTTGCAACGCCAAATGGGGCGGTGTTAAACTTCGGGATGTACTTTTGCACGCCAAGGTGAACTTGGAGGGCGCTGAACACGTACACTTCGGATCACATATAACGCCATGCGAGGACGACGAATATTATGGGGCGTCCATACCCCTTGCAAAGGCGATGGACGAGCAAGGAGACGTCCTCTTGTCATGGGAGGTCAGTCGTCGAATTTTGCCCTTAGCTGTTACAATCCCTGACTGCCCTCACAGATGAACGATGAGTACATGTCTCCCGGATCGCGGAGCGCCGCTCCGTCTCGTGATCCCAGGGTATTGCGGTGCACGTTGGGTCAAATGGCTTGACGCGATCCAGGTCTCCTCAGAAGAGTCGCCTAATTACTACCAAGCACGCGACTATAAGATACTTCCTCCTGAGGTGTGATTTAGTCTATTCCGATATTTACTAATTGCTACTTCTCACTGTGCACCCGTTAGATTGAGTCCAAAGCGGCGGCGGCTTCAGTGTGGTCCAAATATCCGTCCATCGATTCCCTATCATTCAATTCCGTCGTCGCTTCCACGAATCTCAGAAAGCATTCATCCGGCAACACACTTGTCGTCAAGGGATATGCCACACAGCACAGTGATGCCAAAGTCACGGCTATTGAACTCTCCATTGACGACGGCAAGACGTGGCAGCCCGCCCGCATCACTTACCAAGAGGGCCAATGGAGCTGGACGCTATGGGAAGCGGATCTCGCTGGAGTTCCCGAGCACGGCACCGTCTACAGTCGTGCCGTCGATGAGAATGGGAACAAGCAGCAGAGGGACTGCAAGTGGAACCTGCGCGGCGTGGGGTTCAATCCGTGGGGTGCTCGCAAGTGGTAGTGGTTCCTCGTACGTCCGGACTGCCTCGAATGCATTCATTTCCCCCACAACTTTCGCTTTCGCGCCGTGCGGTGCATGTCTTTTACGAAGTCGCGCGGAGGTCGGGCGAGTGCACGGCTATGGGCTCCAATGACTCCTGGCCGTTGGGCGGATCGGCTTTGCAGCGCCGCTCGCTGACCGCTGACACACCGTACGCGCGTGTTGCGGATTGATACCCTTGACCTCGTGTATGCGCAGGGACATTTCGAAGACGTCGGCCGAGGGCTGCCGCTGCGTCGTAAACAACATTTCGGCGGCATCACGGAGGCCGTTGGCGTCGGTCGCGCAGAGGTGAGCGTCCTAAAAGGCGTCTCGTTGCGCAATAATAATATTGTTTCCTGTTCAATTTTTTGGAATTAGATCCAGCCTTGGGGAAGATGTGTCTATGACTATCATGAAACCTGGCACCGAGCAGACGGTCTTTGAGGTAAGTCCCGCGCTACGATTCGCATCGGTAGGGGGTCGCTAAGGTCTGATCTTTAGTAGTCATGCTTATCAGATAAGATGTCACAAGTGGTCTGATTTGATCGGCTACCATCTAATCAAGGGCGTTCTATCTGACAGGAGTTGGACGGCGGCTCCGGGGTTAAGCCATATAAAATGAACGAGCAAGCGTCAGGAGGAATAACGAACTTTACAGAACTTCGAGATGAGTACCAAGTCATCTGCCACCAAGACCGTCGCTATTCTCGGTGCCTCTTATGGTGGTAAGTCGGCGCATGTTTGGGAACTTCCACGCTGAAGCTCTCTGCTTGAAGGCCATAAAGCTGCACAGGTGCTCGCTCGTGGTTTGCCGAAAGACTGGAGGGTTGTAATTGTTGATCGCAACAGGTCAGTCCGTATCCTGCAGCCTTCAACTAATATCCAGCCACTGATATACCGTTCAACACGGCAGCCATATGAACCGTAGGCCTATGCAGCTAGAAACGTTCTACATCTACTGAACATGGACCGTCATAGATCTCTACGTGTTTCCCCGGTACACCGTCGTATCTGGACATGAACACAAGGGCTGTGAGCATTGCGACGCCTACTACAAACGTTCAATCGCTTACGTACGCCACCAGTCATCCCACACGACCGTGTTTTCTGGCAGACGAGGCCCGGCGCTCCAGCTTTCAAGCCCGATGGAGTGGACCGCCATCTATTTCTGCAGGCGAGCGTAACGGCGCTCGACAGTCGCTCCGTGACGCTGTCCAAAGCCGTCCCCAGCGCCGGAGTCACGGAACCCAAGCTTGACTTCGACTATCTGATATATGCTTTGGGCAGCCATGCGCCAGAACCTATTGACCTCTGGGGCGGCCAGAATTTGGCTACAGATAACTACGATGGGACGAAGTCCAAGGGTATCCAGTGGATGAAGGACGCTCAACAGCGCATTCGTGCCGCTCCCAGCGTTCTTGTCGTCGGAGGCGGTGCGCTCGGCATTCGTGAGCGCATTCTACGCATATTCCGAGATTTAACGCTTGATGCGGTCTTGAAATAGAGTACGCCACCGACATCGCTTCCGCGTATCCGGACAAACCAGTCACTCTCTTACATTCACGAGATCAACTACTGCCAAAGTTCAGCAAAGTGATGCACGACCAAAGTACGCTTCTATTTGATTGGTTCTCGAACTATGCTTATGTGCCTTGCTATCACCAGTTGTAGCTGCCATGTCGCATTTAGGCGTTCGAGTCATCCTCGGCGAGCGGCTGGACTTGTCGTCGGTGCCACCGTCGGCGCTGAATACCACACAGGAGCACGTAGCACGGACGCAGTCCGGCCGCGAGATCCACGCAAGCCTGGTAGTGAGTGGTATGAGTGTCTGCCACGTCGCATATATTTTCAATGATGAATGCTGTCTAGCTATTGTGTACTGGTCAGAGGCCCAACACCGAGCTACTGTGCGAACTGGATCCGGATGTTATCGTCTCCTAGTGGTCCGAACGCAGGGCATGCTCGCGTGGCTCGCACTCTGCAGCTCGCGGGAGTCGTCCGAGAAGACCAGGGATAGCTCTGCCGCAGCGTACCCGCACATCTTCGCAATTGGCGACGCGGCAGATGCCTTTGGTGCTATCAAAGCTGGTCACAGCGCAGCTCACCAGGTATGCTTGAATGCTGGGGTGTATGATGTTATTAATAGGTCTTTTCTAGGCCGAAGTTGCCGCCAACAACATCCTCAAGCTAATTCAACAGCAGACCGCCCCTGGCCAGGCTGGCCGAGCCGAGGCTCTGGAGGAATTCGTCCCTGGACCACCTGGTATCAAAATCTCTGTCGGATTGGTACGTGCAGATTTCCTCTGGCAGGATGACCATTGCATCATGATCTGACACATACACAGGACCGAGCGATATTCCAACGCGGAGGCAATGTGGGGCACCAAGACGGATCAACCTGCAGATTGGGAGGCCGCATATATGTGGCGCGTGTTTGGTTACCCTGAAATTCAGGAGATGGAGATGTACGCGTAGAGTATGATCTATGTTGCTGGTCATGCTGCCGCAATTTGTAGCGGTGAGCGCAGCCATTTACGCGGAAAATGTCAACTGACTATTCACGCAGATTGCAAATGTGCAACTATAATTTTGCAATAGAATTCTCAGGTGCCTTACTTTCATGAACATTTTGTGGCGGACCGTCTAGAACCAAAGACATTAATATTCTCATGTCGATCCCTAATGACCGCCATAAATCCCGGTGCGCTGGCGACGACTCTTTGGTGGTCGAACGAGCCCGAAACCCTAACACGGAGCGTCACCAGCTGGCGCTCACATGGCAGAACCGCCCACATGCCGAGTTCCAACTTTTTTACAGTTGGTTGATCAACCATTGATTTCAAAGTCCATGCAGCAAAGGGGCGCCGTGACCATCTTCTGCTCACTTGCCATACGCACACCCGTCACGCCGCTAGCAACGGGTTGTACTCCGGAGTCGAGTGCTTTAGGCGCGTAGGGAAGCCTGGGCTTGGTTGCTATCTCATGATAGCTCCTTGTGACTTGCAGCAGGGGCCTGCCGAAGCGTTTGTGGCCTTATCAAAAGACTCAACGTTTCCATGTGGTTGAGTGGTTCTCGGATTCTTGCCAGAGTATTCTCCGTCGTTTACCCTTTGGTGAGTCTCTGTTCTTATTCTGTCCCCAAGCTGATTAGATGCTGTGCATAGATACTGGTCCTATCGTTTGTTATGGCCACGCATGCTGCCTCTCTTGCAACAAGACATTCCATACGGATGCTCAAGCACGTAGAGCAAGGGGAAGCTCGAAAGGAACTCTTTTAGACCATCCTGACACCGCACATGATGCGTGAACTGTATGTTCATCAAGCTTTCATCTTGCACTGACTTCTCCGCCTTACGGTCGTATGCCATCTTTAGCTCGCGTCCACACTGCTACCCAGCGTTTGGATCTCGAGAGCACAGGGTAGTCTTATGCGCCGCCTTCCATGCCGGCCACCCCCGGTGCGTGTTTCGCTGGTCAGAGTACGCCTCTCCGCACGAGCTCACCACGCGACCGTCAGGCTGCTCTGCTACCGGCAACAATACACGCGGTGCGCACTTCAAATTGGCCAAGGACACAGCAGATGTTGGCAAAATCGGCTTGAAACGTCAGGGACGCTCACCTCAGTTGACCAAACGTTGGCCTCGGACGTCGGTGCCGGGGCTGGGCACGGAACGCCTATTGGTCTAATGGCTCATTGTGCTGCGTGTTCAACAGATAGTGCGGCGTCCCCAGAGAAGCATCCCTCGAAGCATGCCGTACGACCATACGCTCAGGCGTCTTGCAAATGAGGATAAAAGGGTGTGGACTAGGGACATCGAATCCTTGGCTCGCTCCCTGCCTCCCCTGGTTGCCCTGACACAATGGTCGCTCCTCGCCTCCGCTCTGTCTTCGGCTTGGCCACTGCGCTCCTGTCTGTTGCGTCTCGTCAGGCTCTTGCCTTTGACATCACGCGGAATGACAACGTACGTGGCATGCCCCTATCCCTACACAATGGTTCAATTAACGTCCCTGCTTAGGTTGTCGCGTGCGTATGCGTATAGCCACTGTAACTCGCCGTTCACTCATTCCAGATGATAGTTATTGGGGCCAGAACTCCTACGGTGCGACGCACAGCGATACCGCAAACTGGCAGCAGCCCATCGACTTCTACTGCCAAGTAAGCATCTCACAGGATTTCATCTTTTCCGTCGTTGACCAGCATTCATCCACCACCAGGACAACTCTATCGATGTCTTCCCCATTGCCTTCCTGAACGTGTAAGATAAGCCGAGATATGCTTTATTAAGTTGTAGTGGCTGATGATCTGCGATCAGGTTCTTCGGAGCGGGCGGGGTACCTTCTATCGATTTGGCCAACGTAAGCTCCCCTTCTCCCGCCGTACGCATGCACATACTCATCCATTATCTTAGACCTGCAGCGTCGCCAACAACGCTGTGTTCCCCGGAACGCAGCTCCCCGAGTGCTCTTTCTTGGCGTCGGCCATCCAGACTTGTCAATCCAAGGGCAAGATTGTCACTATCAGTCTCGGTGGTGCCACCGGTGCAGCCGGCTTTACTTCCGATGCCCAGGCGTCCCAGTTTGCTACCACTATCTGGAACCTCTTCTTGGGCGGTTCCAGCTCGACGAGACCTTTCGGTAGCGCCGTCCTTGACGGGTACGTCTCTCGGCCAATTTATATTATTATTACCGACGATCCTGCTGCAGTATCGACCTGGACATCGAAGGTGGATCGACGCAATACTTCACCACCTTCGTGAACTCGCTTCGTTCGCTCATGAACGCCGGCAGCAAGAAGTACTACATCACGGGCGCTCCTCAGTGCCCCTTCCCAGACGCTTATCTCGGCAGGTATGTTACCGATGCTTCTTGGTTAACCATAAGCCAGAGCTCTGACCGCAGACGCCAGCGTTATCAACTCGGTCGGTTTTGATGCCGTCTACGTCCAGTTCTACAACAACTACTGTGGCATCAACAACTTCAACAACGTCAACGACTGGAACTTCGCCACATGGTAAGTACGCCCAGTCCATTTGAACGGGCTGTCCATAACGACGACTACAGGGACAACTGGGCTAAGACAACCTCCCCCAACAAGAACGTTAAAGTCTACATCGGCGCACCTGCATCGTCGACGGCAGCTGGCAGCGGCTATGTTGATGCGAACACTCTGAAGTCGATTCTTCAGCAAACCAAGGCGCAATATTCGTCCTTCGGTGGTGTGATGTTCTGGGATGCCAGCCAGGCTTACGGTGAGTGTTGCATCCCAGCTTGGTTCGACCACCACACTAAAAGCGGGAAAATATAGCCAACGGCCGTTTCGACGCCGCTGCCAAGGCTGCACTGACCGGCGGCGCCAGCGCACCGACCACCTCCATCACCACGCCGCCGCCGTCACCAACAACGTCAAAGACTACGTCCACGACGCACACTACCACCAGCGCCACCCCACCACCGACGACTGGCGGTAGCTGCGCTGGCGTTAACGCCTGGGTCAACAACGTTGCAGTGAGTATCGTCGTGAATACTTTATCATTACAGCGCAGCTAACCTGGTTCACAGTACAATGGCGGCGACAAAGCCGTGTACGCTGGGCATCTCTGGACAGCCAAGTGGTGGAGTTACGGCGACGCGCCCGGAGGTGCGTTCACGTTGCCTCGCGTCGTACCATTGGCAGCTGAACATGATGTCTGCGTAGGTGCTGCCGCTGACTGGCAAGACGACGGCGCTTGCACGGCTTCGAACTTGAAGGTCGGCCAATACGTGACGAAGACGTACGCGAGCAAGTCAGCGCCGCTCAAGGTTCCAGTCGAGACCCCTGCAGGCAGCGGTCCCAACGCCAAGAACTCCCGCTTCTACAACTTCTAGAGAAGTGTCGTGTATTTATCGGGTTGGGCAGCTGCTGAGCAGCCACCCACCTCTTGAGCATTACTGTGTATATACAGATAAACATGTCTTGTACATCAATCCATTGTATCATTATTTCCTCGGGGATGTGCGATGGCGCTGTACAAATCTGAGTGATTATGTCCCTATCTAGTCATTCTCACGAAGATCAACATGTTCTTATTGAGACGTAACCAACTCGTCATCTGAGGTCTTTAGCATAAATATTTCATTATGACATAATATCATGACTTATGCACAGCTGACATAGTAGTAATAGTATGAGTTGTATATTTAATATTAATTTTGTCCCTGACAAAAGAAAGCCACGGAGTGATCAATTACATCAGATCATTCAGTGAGCTGAAGAGTTTTTACAGTGAGCATTTCGGGCACAAGTGCCAGCTTAATCTCGCCGACGGCAGTCAGGCACGGAACAGAACAATCACACTGCACACGAGGTAGCCAGTCAACTGAACATGTATATGATTTCGAGAGCACCAACACCAAAAAACTGACGCCTATCCGCCGCCGCAACTCTCCCGGCATCTACCACACTGTAGCTTGCACCTACAAGGTGACGGGGACGCATCCGATGGAGACAGCGCTTCCCTACATGAAATAAAACGTGAGCGAAACGTGCGAAACGGGCTATTACGGCTACATACGAAGCTGTTGTTCTCGCAGCAGACGGGATGAGCGGAGCAGCTAGAGCCGCTGCCGACACCGATGACGCTGATGGGCGAGCAGGTCAAACCGAGCAGGACGCTGGGGTCCTGAACTACAGCGCCAACGAGGCCGAGAGCGACGGCGCCAGCTTTAGAGCCCGCCTATTCAAGTATAGGTGAGTATTAGGCAGGGAACAATCAAGAAAGTCGACGAACGGTCTGAGTGGACTGGCAGCACCGGAGGGAACCAGTGTTGCAGGAGCTGGCGGGCTCGTTGCGAGCGTTCATGGGCGTGGCGACCGCAAGAACGGGGAGGGCAAGAGCGGCAAAGACAGCGAGCTTGGAGAACATCGTGCAAGAGTAGAGAGTGCTTGAGAAGCTGTGAGTGAAAGGGCTGGTTGGTTGAGAGAGGGTGATGTTCCTCAGGCCTTTTATACGCCTCTTGGGCGCCGCTGGCTTCCCGCCTATGACGACGGAGCCCATCTCAGAAAAGGAATGGACCGACATGCTGCCTTCGCAACGCTTGACATCAGCCTTGAACCAGGGGAGTCTTGGAGCACTTGTCAGTTGTCAAGCGCTCGGGACGTCGCTTAGCGGTTATGTGCAGGAGACCGCTGTGCAGGTGAGTTCGAGTGTGACCACGAGGCACTTGTACTTCGCCTCGGCGTTCATTTAAGACAGCTGTTCGCGACAGGATGAGCGCCTCGGCTGCCCTGGCTCAGGGCACTGGGCGTGACGGAGGGCATTGAACGTCATAGAATGGGATTCTATCCCATGCTAATCGTTAGTACGACAGCCACAGCGAAGGCACCTTCACAATCTGACATTTACGAGTGATATTATGCCCCCATCCCTGACCTCGGTAAGTTGGATATTTGACGATCACGCCTCGTAGGTGCAACATGGGCAAAATATTGACGGGAGTGCGTCATCGTTCACGGTGCCGACGTCAAACTTTTGTTGGGTGCCCTTCTGTGTCCACGGGTAGAACTAGGAGAACGCTGTATGACGCAGGTGGCGGCACTACGCGTTGTTCGATGGACACGACGTGGCGGAGGATTTAGAATTCGGCGGGGTCTCCAGTCTTCATGGCTGCGCAGGGAAGACGCCAGAATACGAGACGACCTAGTACGGAGATTTTTCCGTTTTTCGTACAAATGCGCTTTGAGTAAGATGGTACCCTAATAGCCGCGGACGACTGACCGCAGCTGCGGGCTCATTCGCCTACAGACACCGCCCTGTCTCAGAAATACCACTACAAGGGAGAGAATCAGGACGCACCAGTCGCTGGGGCTCCTGCTCCTGTGCGAATGTGGAATGGAGACAATGCGCAGCACCAGCTTTCTCAACACTTCAGTCGCAGGTCACATCCGGCCAGCGGGGCTAATATGCATGTGGGAATGCCAAAGCTGAGAGCAGAACATAGATTAGCCTAGAAGAGCTTTCCTATGCATGCGTTCCTCCAGGCCGGCCAATCTCTTGCGCACGACGACCAAGCTTTGATGGCACACTGAGCAGCAAGTGTCGGCTGCCGCTGTGACTCACGCATTCAAGTGTAAGATCCGTTATAGTGTTGTTCATCATATGGTAACGGTGCGCTGAAGGTCGCAGGCGTTGGTGCTTCCGCTGTTGAACAAGGTGGGCACGGGAGTGAAGTCGTTAGTGACTGTAACAGCCAGTGATCATGATGGTTGTGTGACGGGACGCTCGGGATTCGCCGGTATCGCGTGGTCGCCACAAAGGCCAGCGCCCAAGAGCTTTTATGTTGTTAAAGCGGCTCCAGCTCGGCCTCGGCGCACGTCTAGGTCTCTTGTGCTACATATTTATCGCAAGAAATAATTGTGGGCTAAAAGAGCCAAGAACGCACTTACAATTACCACCACCATTGAAAAGGATGATAGCCTAGACCGGCTTCAGTACTCAGAGCGAGGCTTCATTCAAGTTCAATCGCATAAAAGGTTACGGCAAGAGCACATATGCAGTACATCATCAGCTAAGAAAGCGCCTTCCATCAAGCAATACATTCATCTCCTTGTTGACATCTTTTTGGCGATTACAAGGTGACGGGGACGCAGCCAATGGAGATAAGACCACCCTGGCGACACAGCGACGTCAAAATACAGATCTCTGGATGGCATTGATTTACTTACGTAACTGTTGTTCTCACAGCAGACAGGGTTGGCGGAGCAAGAATTGCCGGTGCCGACGCCAATGACAGTAATCGGAGAGCAGGTGAGCCCAACCTGTGCAGTAATGTCTTGCAGAACGATGCCAAGCAACCCGAGGAGGAAGCTAGCTTGCTTCGAACTTGCCTGTACCGCAGGAGCATGAGTAACGCAAAGACCTCGCGAGGAAGACTACTCACCGACTGAACGGAGTTGCAGCACTGGAGGTCTCCGGTGTTGCACTGGGACGCAGGGATGGAGTCCCGAGCGACGTTCATCGGCGTGGCGACCGCAAGAACGGGGAGGGCAAGGGCGACAAAGGCAGCGAGCTTGGGGCAACATGGTTTGAGAGTTGAATGCGCCGGAAGCTGCGGGTTGAGGGAGCTGTTTGGGCTTGAGTTAGTTCGCCATTTCTCCAGGCTCTTTATACAATCTGCCCCAGGATAGCTTACCTCTTATGGTTGAGTATTAAGAGCCGAAAAATCTATACAACAGAGCGTTTGAGCGTGTGATAGCACCACTGCCCTCGGGTGCCTTGACGTCTCCCATCCAAGAAATGCGGTAATGATATTGCTTCTCAGTCAATGTCAACGCCGCAATGTGGAGCCGTGGAAACACGTAGAATGGACGGCGCATAGACTGAACTGTGCTGCAGGGCCGCCTGCAGGCATGAGTGCTTGAACATGACATGTTACCGACGCCATTGTAGGACATAGAATGCTCCCAACTGCACACATAGAGTGAAAGTGGGTATAGTTCAGCCTTGGCAGTGATCACATGATACCATGAAGGCTCACGGGTGTATGATGCACCGTGCGTCGCAGGCGTCTGTCAGTCACCCCGTCGGTGCCGCCAGCTTCTTCTTGAAGAACCGGAACTCCCCGAGACCACGTTCATTAAGCTTTAGGGTGGATTTCACGACACTTTGACTGGCGCAAGCCGTACATGGGCAACCGACGTAGGTCATACGATCCTGAACGATAGGCCCTATTGGAAGCCGATCAGAAGAGTTATACAGGTGAGAAGAGAACTCACGAAACGAAAAGGAATTGCCCGTGTTCTTGCGGAACGCTGCGTCACCTGTGCGATACAGTGATTCGCTTTGAGTACGAGATTTGAGGCGAGACTTGAGGGCGGCGTAGGCGACTAACCATCTGCAGACCATATCAAATCAGGATAAAACTTGTCTTATCTTTCACACACCTTTTACAAGTATTGACTTTCAAACTATTCACCGTGCTACCTGTATCTTTGGACGTTAGTACTCTGTACGTCACACTCACGCTTCGGGTCCTTTTCCTTCAATGGCTAGAACGAGCTGACCTCCAGCCAAGAGACCGATGAAGCCGCACAATCTTGTGTGAAAGCAACTGCGGAGAGAATGGTCTCCCGCGCTGTCGTCTGTACAGCAATCACGGCTGTCATTGCTGTGGAATGGCTGTCACGCAACTAGCCCAACACGTTTGCCTTCATCATTTGCTGGATTAGGCACGTGCTCCAGAGACTACAGTTATTGAGATCAGAACGTCATCGACCAGCGGCAGTGAGGCGGACTTACCTCCGGTCTGCCATTTCTCTCCCAGTCAGCACAGTTCATAAGACACGGCAATTAAAGTAGATGCTCTGAGAGATTTAAAACATTTGTTCTAGAATAAGTTAGAAAGAGGAGCGAGCAAGATTCAACCAACCAGCTGAGCAACCACAACAGTTGACCGTCAGTTGCGAAGCCGGTTGAAGCGCCAAACCCAGCAAAACAAACAGCCGGCATTTCCCGGGTCGCGTGGCCGCCACAAAGGCAAGCAGGCGCAAGCTCGCTGTTCCGGCGCTTCCACAGACTCGCGACTTGGACCAGGCCATATCCCCACCTTGCGTCCTACTTTCCTCCCTTCCAGACATGACGGACATACCTCAGACAGATGTCGTGAGGCGTGTTGCGCTACCCACCGCAACTATCCGGCACGTGGCGGCTCAGCCTTCCATTGACCAGAACTCGGACGAATACCTCGACGCCATTGAAGAGGAATGGAACAAGAAGGTAGATGTGGAGGTTGACACGCTTGTGGACGGAATGGTTGACCTTGTTGGTTTGGCGTCCGTGAGTGGTTTATGATTTTCACCCCAGCGCTGGGCTCAGAGAACACAGATTGCAGACAAGGACAAGTTCCGCGTTGCTCAAGAGGCATTTCAGGCACAGTGCAGGGCCGAGTCAATGGCAGGTCCACTACGCAATAACTCAACTGGACAGCTCTCATAGTCATGGCAGATACGATCGGCTCACTCGTTGTTGTCCATCATCCATTCTATGAAGCTGATGCTGCTGCTCTCCGACGAAACGCAGATTGCCGAACCGCCGAGATGCAGAGCTTCGGAGTGTGAAGACCGAGAAGGAAGACGCCAAGAAGAACGTTGCTACGTTACTTGACGAGCTCTTGCGCTCGCAAAACCAGGAGAACTTGGGCTCGTCGCAGAGTGTCGCGATGCAAGAGTAGAAACATGGTGCGTGCGTATCCACTTTTGTATTCCATTCGTCTACAGCGTCTTTTCCAGCGCAATCAGGTTTGCAAGATGCGAAAGCTTGATCTGCTCCACATCCAGCGGAGCAAGAGGTCCCTTCACATATGGCGAGCCGTACCCAAACTGCTTCGCCACAATCGCCTTGATCCCCGCAATGCTCCCCAACCGGCCCAGCTCCCAATCCGACTGCCCGAGCAACGACTGCACCTTCACCGCCTCCTCAAACTTTCCCTCCTTGTACAACTGCAGCAGGTGCGCGTGCGCCTTGGGTACCACGTTGGGTAGGGCGCCGATGACACCCGCACTACCGGAGATGAGGCCCTGGAGGAACACGTCCGACTTGCCGGGGAAGGCCGCGAATTCGGAGGCGGGGAGAGCAGACGTGATGCGATGGAGCTTGCCGACGTTTCCGCACGAGAGCTTGGTGCCGACAATGCGCGGGTGCTGGGCGATGGCGATGATCGTGTCGGAGTCGAGGTCGATGCCCGCGGTGACGGTCGGGAAGTTGTAGATCATGACGGGGATGGGCGAAGCATCAGCGACCTGCATGACATGGTTGAATTCTCGTTGAGTAACCGGTAGAGCTCGACATGAAGAGCACATACTGCGTGGAAGAATCGAACGACGTTCGCTTTCGTCATTTGGGCGGGCCATGTGGAGGGAGTCAACGCAAGAACATATACAGCTCCTGCTTCCGCAGCGTCTTTGCAGAGCTTGATCGTCTCTTGCGTCGACTGAGCTCCTGTACCTGCGATGACAATCGTATCCTTGAATCCATTCTTGTCTAGGGTGTCCCTCGTTATCCTAATGGCAGTCTTGCGCTCCTCGTGAGACAACAGCTGCGCTTCTCCATTGCTTCCTTGGACAAGTATGCCTGCAACTCCGCCCTACTACCGCTGTCAGCTTCAATTGTTCTGTCTGATGCATGTGAAATCATACCTGAGCCAGACGCAAGATGTGCTGCCTGATCGCGCTTTCTTCCAGCTGCTCGTCCTTGTCCAGAAAAACGACGGCGGGGACATAAACTCCAAACGGCGGCGGGGTTGCTTTACTCATTTTTCTCGAGGGATTCCGTGCACCTCTGGTTTTGAATGCACTGCTTTTGCACTTCAAGCAGACGCTGCTGGTGTCAATGTCAGGACTTCGAGGAGTCAGAGCCGATCGTAATCGACTGACCGGGCGTAGTGCGTGAGATTAGATCCCATCAACTCCGGAGATCACAGCCCGAATTCACATGCGAAACGATCCAAGGCGCTCTCCGCCAACCATTCGCGCCTTGCCTCCGCGGCACTCTTGCAACCACCACCATGTCGGACATCCAGGTCGAAGGATTCAAGGTACGCATCAAGTGCTGTGCCGCAAATCATCTAGGCCGGCCTTTACATAATGCATTATGCAGTCGTCGCAGACCCTCGCGGTTCTCGCGAAAGTGTTCGAGAGCTACAGCGAAGAGGAGAAGAAGGCGCAGATCAAGAAGGCAAGCAGAATGTTCGGCGGGGATGTTGGTGGAAACGACTTACGTACCACCACAGACGAACGGCATCTTCGAGCTGCGCATCAAAAGAATGCTGAGGGCAAGGAGGGTGTCTGGACAATCGACTTGAAGCAGGCCGGTACCATTTATAAGGGCGAGGCCAAGTCAAAGCCAAATGTCACTATCATCGTCTCGGATGATACTTTCCAGCAGCTGGCGGAGGGCAAGGTTTGTAGTCACACTATCATTGTCTTGGCCCAGTTCTAACACGAGCACTCTCAGCTTGACGGACAGAAAGCGTATATGACGGGCAAGCTGAAGACAAAGGGCAACATGATGTTCGCCACGAAGCTGGACGGCGTGCTCAAAGTGCGTGCCCATGGCCGTTTTCTACTTGTCAGATATTGACTGCTGTTCCGCAGGCCGCCAAGACCAAAGCGAAGCTGTAGACCACATACACACGCACCCTGGATTTCACACATTTATACCACGGATTGTTGTAATTCATGACAATGAGCATTGCGCTGGTTCATTCAATGGGATGATATGAAGAAAAGATACACATGCGAGTGAGGATTATTACACTACTGGTGAGGATGTGACGGGTCAACAGGAAAGAACGTGAGCAGAAGATCCAATAGGTCCAACCAAGAAGAACGTATAATAGTAAGCGAATCAGAACACGCCGCCAAACAGTCCGCGTTGACGTCTAGGAGTCTTCTGTGCGACTTCGGGACGCAATGTAGCGAGGCTGTTCAGCTGCTTCATGACCTCTTCTAACTTGTCTTTCCGTTCCTGTAGGTCGAGGTGCTTCCGGATGGCGGGGTTCTCTCTAGCAAACTCGACAATCTCTTTGCGGTCTAAGTCGTAGAGAAGCCGAGAATCTATTTCACGGGGGAACTAAAGGCCATCGTCAGTGACGGCTGCAAATTGCGCTGAACGCCTTACCTGGTAGAAGAAGTGGTCAAGCAGCTCAATGTTAATGAACATGGCCGACGTGTACGCAAGCTTGTTTGCGACGACGCTGAGAAAAGCCTCTGGGCACAACAGATCACTCTCAGGTCCGGCTTTGCAGCGCTTCGACTTTAGAGCGGAGAGTCGGAGCTTCAGGATGCTGAGTCGCTCGCCGTAGAGCATGGCATGACGAGCTACGAAGGCGAGTTCAAATAGGACTGCAGAGAAACTCCAGAGAGCGAACTCACCATCAAGAACATGGGCCGGAGGGTATCGGTAGTCGTCCACAACAGCATTGTCTGCGCCTTCTAACGACTCAGGCGCAGCGATCAGGCGCTGCTTCCTTTCCCTCTCTTGGTCCTCCAGTGACTTCACATACCCGATCAAGCTGTTCAGCCTTCTGCTGCCTCCGACTTTCTTCCTGATATCCTTGAGCTTGTCCTCGCACATGCCGACCTCCTTCTCGAACAGCTGCATGGCTTCTTGCCTGCCCACCTCCCACTCCCGTTCGTCTACCTCCACCTCGTACTTGTACGGCTTGATGCAGTTCTCGACCTGATCGGAGGTGACGCCTATGCGGTCCCGGAGGATCATGTGTGAGAACTGGATCAGGCGTTCGGCGGTGCGGGGGTGGTATGTGAATGGGTCACCGGAGGCAATGGAGTCGATGAGAGCGCGGAGACCGTCGGCAACAAGAACAGTAGAGTCGCGGCCGACTCCCGACTTGGTCAGAAGCGATGAGGCGGCTTCGAGCTTGTACCGCCAATACGGCTCCACTGCGTCAGGCTTCACCTTCGGGTCCGCAGCGATGTTGGTAAGCTCGGGAACCCGCTTGTCCGACCAGTACAGCTGCTCAAGGACATCCATGACCTTCTCGTCGAGCATCTCTTTCAGCCTGGCCCGGATCTGCGGCTTCTTGAACTGAGTTGTGAAGTCCTTGAAGCGGCCCTTCAGAAGATCAACGGTCTCTGCGACGTAAGACTCGGCAGAGATCCTACGATCGTTGTACTGGACCTTGAACTGGTATTGAGCGTCCTCGAGCTCGAGCTGTACGGCGTTTGTGATACCGTGTAGCGACGAGGCCATTGACGACTCGAGAACATCCATGAGGCGTTTTCGAAGGGTGTCAGTGCTGACCATCAGAGAACCTCCACCGAACACCTCCTTGTGCCCGCCGAAGAAGTCGTTCTCGGCTCTCTGCGCGAGCTGAGCGGCGGTCTCCGTCCTGCCTTTCGCGCCAGAGGGTTTGCATACTACGCCGACGTAGCCGAGGTGCAGAGGGTAACGGTTTCCAGAGAGAATACCGGCACCCTCTTCCGGTGGGACTAGATCCATCTTTGGTGACGACTCCGATGGTACGCAAACCGAGCGGGTCCACCCTTCGGCTTGCCTTCAGAGCAGGAGAGTTCGCGAGATCGACGTCGGCGGCACATACAGCAAGGATAATATTCGGTTCGCGGATGTACTTCTCGCACAGAGACGAAATCTTGTCTTTGAGCGTTTCCGGCTGGTCCATGGAGGCTATTTGGATGTAGCCTGGCAGGTCGATCATGGTCAAGTCTGGGACACGTGGACTATATATCCGGAGATCAATAGGGTCATCGGAGACAGCTTCAGAAGCAGGTACGGCAAGGTTGAGGTCTGTCAATGTCCGTTGGATCTGGGAGAAGTCCGAGATCTTGCCCAAGCCAAGCGCAGGGAATTCGCCATATTCTTCCGAGCCGGGTGAGTGAATCAGAGTCAGTTCGATAGGTCGACGCGTGACCATGTTAGACCCTCTATTTCGGAAGGTTAGAACTATGGATGCAGTGAACGCGAGGTTCTTACTCACTTGGGAAGGAATTCGTGGCCGACGACAGCCTCCAACACAGAGCTCTTTCCGGAGCTTTGACTGCCGATGACCACAATACTGGGAAGCTTCAGGGCATCGCTCTTGTCGATACTCAGTAGCATAGTCCTTATTTCGATGAGCTTCCGCGTAAGGTGCATCAAGCCGTTTCGTGGGTCGTTCGCGTCAGGCTTGGAGTCTGACGGAGAGGACATCGTAGCGGCCACCAAAGCGGCTACAGCAGCAGCATCCTCCCCTTCTGGCCGTTTGCCCCGCCCTCTACCCTCGGAAGACTCCTCGTGCTGTTCCCGCCCTCCCTGGTTGTCCGAGCCAGAGCCACTGAATAGGTCCTTGAGGAACTGTGGTGCCTCTATGTCTGGCAGCTTGATACCCGAGACTGTTGATGACACTGTCTTCAGGGCGTCCGAGGCACCGTCAAACAAGTCGGTCGCGGTATCTTGGACGGTGGATATCCATTCAGTCGACTTCTTTCCTAACCTCTAATCATTGTTATAGGTATGGCAAGAATACTATCCGACTGAAGACGTACCCTCAAACTTGTAGTTAGCGTAGGTGAGACCTCCAGCTCCTGCCGTCGCGGCACCTATTGGTACCCTGAGGGCGCGAAGCATGAACCTAGGGATGGATGAATACGAGAGCGCACGGACGTGCACATGGCGAATGGCGGGAGACGGGGCATAATGAGATCGTAGCCTGACGGCTTGGGAAGTCGTAAAGAGGGTGTTAAATTGTCGGTGCACAGGTCGTAGGCCTTCGACCTGTCTCCGCGAGGGCTTGAGGCCGTACGTGACTGCCTTGTTCACAGTAAAGGCAGACGAAACACGACGCCGAAGTGTTGAGTACATCGTCCCGCACGGTGTCGACTGAGCAAAGTATCGCCTAAGGCCCGCGAGGCGGGCGGATGTCGCAGTCAAGAGAGGTGGTCGTGGTTTCGGAGGGAGTCTACAGCTCCCAGTGTGTGCGTCTGTCAGTGAGCAAATGCCGCGACGCACCTCGGCAAAGCGCCATCAGTTCGGTTCGATTGGGACTTGGGATCGGCTGGTCCAAACCGATCCGTGTCATCTTGCTCCAGAACAGCTCTGCTCGACCGCGCGACGGAACGTGTAGGTGCCAGTCATCCCATCTTCATGATCATCCCACTTATACTTTGTTATGCGTTTTGAAGTGATAATATTATGGCTCCCGCGGTTTGCGAATCCACATTTCCAAGCGCAAACCACGCGGATCGTGTCTCGGGCAGACCTCGACGAGGACCATGATGTTTCCCATCTACACGAGATTGAAGACGACGAAGACGACGGACTGGCCATAGCAGCACTTGAGAAAATGCTGAAACGCTCTTTTGGTGACTTCCAGGCCGGCCCTTCCAGTGAGCCGCAGAGCGAGGAGCCTAAGAAGAAACGACGGAAGAGAGAGTCAAATGCGGAGGTCATGGATGTGGCAGCCACAGAGGATCTCGTAGACGAGAAAAACGTTACTGATACCGAGCCAACAGTTGGTATGTGCTCAGTGCAATATTGTGGCGAGCCCAAGCTGAATCACCCAGCCTTCCGATTACTGTCCAAGTCTACGACGCTTGTCTCCCTGAAGCCTAAGCCAGCTCCTCAGATAACGTGAGTGCTTTCACTAGTATCTTCAATGCTGCTCAATAGTACTATAGTGTTATAGAGCCCTCATGGGAAGATGACGACAACGAGGCGGCCCTGAGAAGCGAGCGCGCCCGTGCTGCCACTGTGGACGCCTCCTGGATACTCCAAGAATCTACAAAATCATCTCACGTACGTCTGATATACTATACATGTGATTTATTCTATTAACACTGCCTTCCTTTCTTGAGCAGCCGTATCCAAATACAAGCGGGAAGGCGATAAACGTCACCGTCGACCAACCTCCGCAGAATTCGCAAGTCATGGTTGTCGAGCTCCCGAGAGCCGCTCCGCAGACATACGAGCAAACATCTTCCCCGGCGCGCGTGCCCGAGAAAGAACGTCCGTCTCCGCATGATTTCCTTCCGGAGAAGATCTTTTGCCCAGTGCTATCTGCGGTTCCGGCAGCTCCGACCAATACTCGGAGGCGACGGTCGAGGCACATGAAGAACGCCTCTGAACCCAAACCACCGAGACAACCTCCGTCGTTCTTCAGGCCCCTGCAGGAGTGGGGTGTGAAGGCTCGCGGCTACGCTTTGGGATACGAAGGTAGTCGCCCTGTGCCAACGGGTAGTACCAGGCAATGGAGATACCGCAGGGACACCATGAAAAAGGCCATTCATGTTGCATAACCGGGTGTCGCTGGGTCGACTGAGTGAAGCCAGTGCACAATTTCATGGTGTCTGTCGAATCTGTGGAGGATGACAAGCTGGTGAGTCTGATAGGACATCAACTGCGAATGACTTTCGACGGTTGATATGCAAATTTAGTGACCACAAGAAGCTCACAGTCATTGACCCGCTGCCTATAGTCCGAAGAGCTCTATCTCTGCCAAGTTCCGATGTGTCCTGTGAAGATAATGCCCACGGTGGAATCTCTCGTCATCGCCATCGATGTACTCACTCCGATGTTACGAAATGCGAGTTATATATTTATGCGCAGAACGGCCCACTCGAGGTGGCAGACGCCTTTCCTCATGCGAGATGAGCGGTTACACAGTAATGCAAGAACGCAACGTGCCTTCATGTTGCTTTGCCGTGCCTCCGGAGCAACGCGTCATACCATGTCCTCCTGGTTGCATGATTGGCCATAGTCGGCACGGCGGCGTCAGGTCCTCGACACGGAGTCACGGGCACCCTTAATATGTGCTGTGCATGTACCGGTTTTGCCGCTTGTTCTACCGTCAATCTCAAACCCGCAGTCAGACATGATCAACATACCCATCAGATATCCGCCAGAGGCGGGGTATAGGGGACGCCTTTATGTGAGTGTATATTCAGTGCGCGGCCTCGCCAAGTCTATACGTAAGTCTTGTCCTTGTCCCTCATATGATTTGTATAGGTGCTATTATGTAGTACTATCCCCGGAACACCTCAAATTTCCAACAAGTTGACATCATCGGCTGTTGAACTGACCTGATCCGTTCAGAACAACATTGCAGAGCGTTCTCAAACGACGTGCGGCAAGTTCCCGAGGCTGCGTCGATTCATTGTGTTCCAGACTGAATGGTCGCCGTGCCGTACTGGGCGGGGTTGGCCTTCGGTAAGCACTCCAACACTCCACACACGCGATGGCCGACGTCAAGGCTGGCTAGGGCAGGGGCAGCATTGACCGAGTCTGCGCTCACATGCTGTAGGCTGGTCTAATATTCTTGACTTGTGCGAGGTGAGTTCTGCCTGTGGAGGACGTATAAAAGGCTGGGGAGAGACACCGTAGCCTCTCAAGCCCAACCAGCCCTCTCGACTTACAGCTTTCAAAGCTCTCTTAACTCTTGCACGATGTTCTCCAAGTTCGCCGCTGTCGCAACCCTTGCCTTCTCCGTCCTTGCGGCCGCCACCCCCATGAACGTCGCTCGCCAGTCCGCTGGCGACTGCAACACCGGCTCCATTCAGTGCTGCAACTCAGTTACAACGGTTGGTCGGCTCGGTTGCTTTGATTGGCTTGTGTCGCTCACACAGCCCTCTGACCTAGGCCAACTCCGCGTCGGCCTCAGCCATTCTGAGCCTGCTCGGCGTCGTTCTCCAGAACATCACCGCCCCCGTCGGCCTGACCTGCTCGCCCATCAGCGTGATCGGTGTCGGCAGCGGCTCTGCCTGCGACGCTCATCCCGTTTGCTGCGAGAACAACAGCTTCGTGAGTATCCTAGATGTCGATGATTGGTATCTTCTTGCTGATATATTTTAACCGCGTAGGGCGGTCTCATTTCCATCGGCTGCGTTCCCATCGAATTGTAAATGCGAGATGTCGTCGAGATGTGCGAGTTGTCACAGGACTGGTTCTGGCTTCGGTATCCGGACAATCCACGGGTCGCTCGTGGTGTACGAATAGTTGTATTTTATAACCAAATGAACGTCTTGTCTTGCGCGCAGTTCGGCCGAGTCTGAGTGCAAGTGTACCCTCCGGATCGTTGACCGACAAATCTACACTCTCCAGCAGGTCTGTGGTTTGTGGTGCCTTCTAAGAGCTGTCTGGGCTACTCGGAACCTTTTACTTAGAGTGACAGCATCCGTGCACCAATCAGTCGGTGCTATCTCTGCCCTTGGTGAGAACCGCTTGGTTCCTGAGCACGGGCGTCTTCGGAGTTTTCCAGTGATCTCCTTGGCAACGTCGTTGGAAACCTTATTCTGACCTTGTCTCCGACCTCAACCTTATAAACTTTGACATACCATTTCTCGAAAGCGGGCACTTGGTGCAAATAACATATGCGGGAAAACCTCACTTGGCTCGTAGGCTGCGAGCTAGGACACCCTCGTTAGCCCAATTGGCGAGTACGTTGGACTCTACTGACTCATTGAACATGATGCTGAACTGGCCCGCTAACGTCACCTTCGCGGACAGGAGCATAACCGCAGCTGGCGGCCGTGGGGTGTATTCAAAGTTGCGTGAGAAACGGCATTACGGCTGGACACAGTGACATCGACGAAATTGTTGGCCATTGGTCAATTGTGACGTCGACGGTCGGCCGTCCGAACGCTGAGGCAGTGGCACAAAGACCGCCGTAACCTTCGCAGATCGCCCCGCTGCCTCGCGCCGTGCTAGCGATTGCTTAATTTACTGGTCATTCGGAGACCTCCTGCGGCGTTCCACCCGAGACTCCCCATTTGCAATGAGAGCAAACAACGTGCGTATGTCTTCTGCGCACGCTGGCTTACAACGCAGAGCCTTGCAGGCTATTTCTCCGGGAACATGAGTCCTATCGTTCTCACCCACAATGTGACTATGGTGCTTAGATGGTTCTCTGTCATTGGTTCATCTATTCAGCATATCTAACAATGTGATAGGTACCTTCTGGGTATACAGTTTCGCATCCCGAAATGTCTCACCTGCGACGTCGAGGCCGCGTTGCAACAACATTTCAGGCGACTCCAGCGACACAGGGCTCGGGCTCAGCTGATCCTTTGGAGCCCACATAATTCTCTCACAGACCACCGATGCATCACGGTACCTCTGCTGTGACCGCTCTCGTTCAAGCGTCTCTGGGAGCCCCGCCAGGTGCGCCAGAACACGCCTGAAATTTCAGTTCAGAGAGATTGCCAAAAGATAATGAGCTCATTAAAACACTCCAATTTTTGCTGCGGCTCCGTTGCACGGCACTATTAACGCTAGCCTTGAGCCTCATATACCTACAGATTATGTCCTTGTTATATCACTACCGGCCAGGCACTCTCTGTGCGTCCGCGTAATCTTCCCAGCGCCCCGTCTACAATCAAGACCATCTCGAAATGCCGTTGTGCTTCGAATGGGGCACTGCTGCGGTGCTTCATACGGAGTTGCCTCTTCCCATTCAATGGAGATTCCCGTTAGACTTCATTTGGGGATGCCGAAGCCGGCGGGCACTTGCGGCAACGTACGTACCTGCTTCTGACACTCCCGGCGGGCGTGGTTTGGGCGAGTCAGAGTGTACATGCTGCCCTGGCCATTACATCAGTTTACCGCGTTGTGGTCTCTCTTGTTGTCCGAAGACGGCACGAAAGTAGCAGGCCTGTCATGACGGCCGCCCTCATGGCTGATGCACATGTCCGCCACTTGTTCCGCATTTACCACGATTATATTACAGGTTTCCGGTTCATTTTGTTCTGACGCCGCATGTGATGCTAGGCACCTGGAATATTACCCGACACGGGGCGATGCGAGGACGGTGAGCACCTTCTGCCCTGCGCTATCAGCGGCGAGCAACCCACTGACTGACGAACAAGACGAACAACTCTGGCGCGAAGATTGGCTGATGGCTGACCCACGAAGCCTCCACAAAGCCCGTCGCGGGCGCGCCGCATCACGCTCTCCACCAGAGCTGGGCCTTTCACAACCAGGTCTGCTCCACTCGCGGCGTTCCCCGTTCAAATACAATTTGGAGCCATGGTCACCGCCTGCCGACCGTCAAGATCGCATGTCCAAGTCGAAATACGCGGAGCTTCTCCAACACCCATCCCCAGCTGTCACTGTGGAGCTCTCTGTGTACCTAATGATACCGAACCAGCCTGCACCGACCAAGGCTGCGCTCCGCACGGGTCCGCCGCTTGGAAGAAACGCGCAGTGGTTTGGGCGTGGTTGGAGGTGACGGAAGGTATAAAATCCCTCGGGCTGTCGCTGTCTCTCCTCACCAAACAACCTCCCCAAACACTCAGCAGCAACCTCCAGCTCTTCCACCACTATCCTCCGCAAGATGTTTTTCAGACTCGCCGTCGTCGCTGCGCTCTCCGTCTCCCTCCTTGCGGTCGCCACCCCCCTCGAGACTCGCCAGTCAGGCAACTGCAACACGGGCCCCATCCAATGCTGCAACAGCGTGCAGAAGGTATGCATCGAGCACACCCAGAGATTGTTCTTAGAGTCTGATTTTGTGCATAGGCCTCGTCTGCCTCTGCTGCAGGCATCCTGTCGGCCATCGGCGTCGTCCTCCAGGACGTCAATGCAGAGGTCGGCCTGGACTGCTCGCCCATCAGCGTTATTGGGGTCGGTAGCGGCTCTGCCTGCGATGCCAGCCCCGTCTGCTGCGAGGACAACAGCCACGTGAGTGACCATTATCTCGTAGATGTTTGTGTTAGCCTATATTTACTGGAACTCTTCCGGCAGGGCTCCCTCATCTCCATCGGCTGTGTCCCTGTGACGGTCTGAGTGCCGCCGCCTCAAGTACTCCATCGCAGTCGCCGTTTAAGGCGAACTTCGCTGAGGTCAAGCGGGTAGGAGCCGCGAGGGGATTGTTGGACTCGGACAGAGAACGTGATTGAACGATTGTACTATGATCGATACGAACGGACTGCAAGATTGCATGTAATCCTAATGTTTTGAATTGACTGCTTCGGCTGGTACATTCTCGGTGCGACAGCGATACAGCGATAAACTCGCAACAAGTCACGAGGTTCAAGCCGGATGGTAGCTTTGTTTGTCACACAGGACGTGCACGCTGGAAAATTCCATAACACAAAGGGCGTGAAAGTACAGTGATACAACAAGATAGATGAAGCGAGTGTGAGTGCAGGGCGGTGTCTATGACTCCACTGCCTTCGGCTTCTTTTTCTATTATTGGGATGTCAGGATAGTTCGACAGAACACCGGAATGCACTCACGTATGCGACAGCATCGAAGTTGTAATTGATACCAGCTTGTGCCAGCTTCCGCTTCTTCTCTTCCTGTCGTTTCAAGAGACGCTTCTCGGCCTTTTCTTGTTCCTCCTCCGTGCGAGCCTGCCACACCTCTAATTAGCACCGTCCATCTTTCTTAGGCGAAACAAGATCGGTACCTTGTTGTGCTGCACTCGGGCGACACGAACATTGGGCACGGCCCTCCACTTTTGTTCGCGCCGACCCAGAGCTCGGGGTGGACCTTGTCCTTGGGGATGACCTTACATGTCAGGATATGACCCATGAGCAGGTAGTTGTCCATGGTCTCTGCCACGATTTGTGCAACCGAAGAAGACTCGAACTCAAGGAAAGCGTAATGTTTTGAGCGGCCGGTCTGTACGGACGTGAGTCGGATAAATTCCTGCAGTGGACATCCAGACGCACCCTCTTGTTACGTGAGAGACGCAACCGTGTGACATCACCAAATTGCGAGAAGTACGACTTCATTTGGGTTTCGTAGAAACCGTGCGGTACGCGTCCCAGGTAGATCACACCTCGGTCGGCCGTCTACACCAGAATAAGTGTGATGGACATAGAAGGAAGTGAGCACACATACAGGTTTCTTCTTTGCTTTCTCCAACTTTTGCCTAACGACGGCATCGTCCTTCGCGATGGTGGGCAGTTTGCCAACGTCAATGGCATCAGGCTCGTCGTTCATCTCATCGTCTGACGAATCGTCGTCGTCCGTAGAGAAAGCCGAAGATATGCGCCTCCTCTTGACCATCTTCCGCGACGCCCTCAGCATCCGAGCCAGCATTTTCCTCGCCATCCGACTCCGCGGGAACGGGCGACGGACTCTTCGCCTTGCGCTTCGACGCCGGTGCTTTCTTCGCCTTCTTGCCTCCAGAGGATATTTGTGTTGGCTGGAGCGGCTCAGCTGTCTCTGCCTTCTTCTTCCCTTTCTTCTCCTTCACCGGATCCTCTTTTCCTTCACCCTCTGATGCGTCGACTATCTGTACCTTCTTCTCCTTAGCCCCAGCCTTCTTCACCGTCTTCTTCTCTGCTGCATCTTCCTCTGCCACTTCCTGCGTCGCTTTCTTAGCCTTCTTGACCTCCTTCAAGTCGTCCACCTCTTCAGTACGCTTCCGCTTGCCAGCCGCCTTACTGCTAGGCTTCTCCGCGTCAAGCTGCTTGCCAGCCTTCGGTTTGGACTCCGAGCTGGGTTTGGTCTTTTGGAAGACTCAGCGCCGCTGACAGGCTTTGAAGCTCGTAAATTCTTGGTTGACTTTACCGTGGCTGTTTTGGTCATTCTAAGAGATGATGCAGGAAAGCAGAGTGTAAGTGGAAATGGAAAGCGCAGAGGAGACCGTTTCAGAGTCCAAAATTTCTTTAGCGCTGCAGCGCTACGTAGTCGTCCGCATTTGGACGTTTGTTTGGCAACGCCCTTAGAATCAAACAAACAATTGATCTGGCGTCTAAGCCTCTTGACACGACCTTTCAGCCTGGGGTGGGCTGCCGTTTGTGAATTGTGGACATCCACCATTTGAGTGCTGCCATGAATGAGACACCACCCCCTCACGCGAGTTTCGCCATTCCCGCCATTCCTGGCTTTCCCTCCCCGTCCAGCTCGCGACCTCGTCACTCCATAGGTTCTTCGTTCTCGTTCGGACCACAATCCTTAATCAACTCGTTAGCGGAGGCAAATCAAAGTACGACATCAAGAGGCAGATCATACGCGCTTGATCCGAACCGCTCTATCCTGCCTTCAACTCCGTTCCGCTCTTCTCCTCGGCTACCTCGTCGACCAAAAGTCTCGGCTTCAGGCGGCAGACATCCTCTGGCGAACGACACCAACGTCTTCGAAGACTCTGACGAGGATCTCGATGATGAAGAACCGGAAAAATACGAGTGGGGGATGATTGACAGGATGAGGCTGTGGAGACACGACGCCCTCATGCAGCATCTGTACGAGACAGCGGCGTTTTGGGGGGACAAGATTGTCAGTTGGACCAGTACGTCCCATTACGCGTAACAGATGCTGAAATAGACTAAATGAACGCAGATGATCCAAACGACGCGTTCTGGCTCGCGCAAACCTACTTCCTCACTCACCAGTACTCGCGCGCGGAGCGACTCCTCACGCGCCCTTTCCCGACTACGCCTCCGAACATACCTCCAGCAGCCGGTGGTGGACTAAACGGACACGCTCCCGATTTCAAAGGAAAAGGCAGAGAGATGCCAACAACGTTGCCTACCATGCCCATCACCAATGTCCCTAGTCAAACGCGTTTACCTGTCGGCGGCGCAGGAGAGATGATCAACGTTGCCTCGGAGAACCAAGAAGGCGTGTCTCGCTTAGTTGATATGAGTGTGGCCTGCAGGTACCTTGCAGCGCAGTGCCAAGTGCGTCAGGGTAAGTGGACGGAAGCGATAGAGATGCTAGGGGAAGCAAACCCATTCCGAGGGTCAGGGACGAGTGGACCTCAGATACCGAATATGGATGGTGGCATAAAGGTACGAGGCTCCTTGTCCGTTGACGAGACACACACTTACTCAATGGAAGATTGAAGCATCCATGTGTCACCTGCGTGGTTTGCTCATGCTGAAGCTCAATCGAGGCGAACAGGCCAAGCAGTGCTTCTTAGAGGCACTTGCGTTGGATGTGAAATGCTACGAAGCCTTCGAGCAACTCATAAGTGGCGAAATGATGACACCCATAGAAGGTAGGTGGTATCACGCGCATATATCGAGTTTATTTGACCGGTGTATCCTCAGAATGGGAGTTTGTACAGACATTAGCGTACAAGGAGCAAACACCAGAAGACTCCGACTTTGTTCGGATGATGTACACCTCGCGGCTACGGAAATACAAACACGCAGAAGAGCACGCACTAGCACGACGAAAATTGGTTGAAGACTACGGTCTCGGGGATAATCCAGACGTCCTTTTCAGCTTCGCGGATGCCTTGTATTCGCATTTTAGATGGGCAGATTGCTTCGCGGTATCCTCCAGGTATGCTCATCACCATAATTCTCAACGCACGTTGACCGCTCCTACAGGGTGCTGGGACTGGTCTCTGTCCACGTGCCGACCATGCCTCTGCATATAGCCTGTCTATACCATCTGTCTCATTTACACTCCAAACTCTTTATCCTGGCGCATGAATTGGTGGACAGAGAGCCCGAGAATCCGATCAGCTGGTATGCCGTGGGCGTCTGGTATCTTACCTGCAAGAAATGGGCGGAGGCACGGACGTACTTCAGGTAAGGCGTAGTCGGCCGTCCATATTCATCACTTACTCACTCCCAGCGTGCAGTAAAACCTCTCTCATGGATCCTCGTTTTGCTCCGGCGTGGGTCGCCTTCGCGCATACATTCGCTCTTGAAGGAGAACACGACCATGCTGTAACGGCGTATTCAACCTGTGCCCGGATGTTCACTGGGTAGGTCGCGCGTACTGCTCAAAAACATTGGCTCTGACGTTGCGGCGCAGATCTCACCTTCCGCTCATGTTCGTCGGCATGGAGAACATTGTCCTATCGAATCTGCTTCTGGCAGACGAAGCGCTTTATGCGGCGCAATCGATGTGCGACGGCGATCCTCTGTTGACGAACGAGCGCGGTGTAATGGCATATAACCACGGAGAGTATGTAATGCCCGTCCCGTCCCACTTCGCACCACTGACGCCATGTTCCCTGCAGCTACGAACAGGCGGCCAAACTCTTCAACGAAGCCATCGGGCTCGCGCAGATTACACAAACCTCAGAGCATGCGTGGGCAACGACTTACGTCAATCTGGGGACGTGCTACCGCAAGCTGAAGCGCTATCCCGAGGCGAAGGCAGCATACCAGCGCGTCATCCAACTGGACCCTCGTAACGCTGCTGCTCTCGGCTTCCTTGGTATGGTCCACCACTTGATGAACGAACTGGACGCCGCGATTGTCAAGTACCACGAGGTACGCCTGTTCCTCCTCCCCACGCGTCGTAATCTGATGATTGTCGCAGACACTGAGCGTCGACCCGATCAACGGCCACATTCTGGAACTCTTGAACCTCGCGCTGGACTCCAAACGCGTTGGCGGGGCCGCTGGGACAGAAGGGCGTGCCAGGCGGAGAGGAGCAGTGGGCGCAGAAGATGCGCGAACACAGGAAGAAGGGCAAGGTGGGGAGCGTGCAGGTGTGCACGAGCATGAACCGATGAGTTTATGACGAAGTGCACTTGTCGGTGTGTTACTCAGGATACTGCGGATGATTATAAATATAGAAGTGAGTGTGATGAGTTATGTGAACTATGGATACACCGTGGGTAAGACGAGTACATCATCCATGCGGCTACAGGTGTCAGGCTTTCTGCTCGACAAATGATTTCAATTATGAAATGGCGGAACAAGTTGCCTCGGATTACTCACCTGTTGTACAGATACATCGTCGTGGTCCAACACACTCTCCGCATCCATCTGAATGGGCGACTAAGTTGAGTTGGTAGTGCTTTGCAGCATGCCACGACCAAGTTCTACTCACCTGAATCACAGTCGACAACATGAGTCCCCCAGTCCGGTTGGCTGATGGTCTGAGCTCCACGTTCGCTGTCCCCGGAACTTCGGATGGCGAGTCCGTCTGAGAATAACCGATAGCGCGTGCACGGAGTGAGTGCCGGGTGTTCAAAGTCGCGAGCACGGAGTTGGCATAGAGCTTGCCGATGACGAAGTCAAGCCCGAGGTACCATAGCGCATTGGGGAAGGCTGAAAACTAGGCAAGAATGAATAAGTCTCCGATGCATGGACTGGGCGGGAAATGAGGCGGCGCCAAACATACCAGGACAATTTCAAGGACCGCTATTCCGCTGCGCGACAATGCAGTCAGACCAAACACAGACGTTTACAATTTGCCGTTTTGGACTACTCACGCAGTTAAAAGACAACGATTGATAGCGAACAACATCAACTTGTTGATCACGTTATTGGTTCTGGCGGAATGGTCGGTAAGATAAAAGGGTGGGTCATGACTCGTGTGGCGAACGCACGTCATGAAGTAGTTCTTCGTCTTCTGCAAGATGACGCACAATGATACTGCGACGATAAAGTCGGAAAGCACCGCGAAGATGGCAAGGGTATTGCCGCATACCACTGTCAACAGGTCCAGCAGATTAGCGGGGAAATTGCGAAGACTCGGTAAGCATACCATCGTGCTCTTGAATTTATCGAAGCTACCCAGGATGAAGCCCCATATCGCACTTTCTGAAAGAAGCTGTCAGCTGCGTCTAGAGCAGCGACTAAGGGAAGTATGCTCACCGAGACCGAAGGCTGCGCGAGGCGAACATAATCAATAATGCTGGGAAGTTCGGAATACCAGGCGTGGGTTTACCTAGATGGCAGATTACGAGCAATGCCTACGAATCGTCGATGTGAAGGTTAGTGTGCCATAGGAGAAGCCGACGCATTATAAGTGACTCACAATCGTCGGTATAAGCCATCGTCGGGTGAAGCCCCTCGTCACTACGAGCACTTATCAGCATTATCCTTGATACGTTGTGGATACCGTAGCAGGCTAACCGTGAAATAGTCGGGCGGTGAAGAAGCTGTGAAGGGATTCGTCAGGCGGATCATTGGGCAGGTATCATGTGGCACGGACCCTTGCGCGATGCATCCTATCAGGCACTGGTACCATAAGCCTCTCAGTGATAATCTTGTCTCCAGCATGACGAGAGACTTACGTTGACGAAGATGGAGGCCTATTCGCCATTTAGCGTGCGTCAGAGGAATCCCAATATGCTCAAATGCTGCCTACATACCCATAGTGACCTAGTATGATCGGCGTTGGTGAAAGTCATCGAAAGTATACCTCGATTCCATTGACTCACCGGGTTCCCACCAACAAGGCCTTAGGCTGGGAGTAATTCTTGATCTGTGCATAGCACTCGTGAATGGCCAATTGTTGGCCGCAATACAAAAGCAAACATACCAAATAGTGGTACAGAGCGTGGCACACTGACGCGGTGCGAAAAGCAGCATTAATCAAAGACTGTTCGGAACATAGATCCGGCAAAGGGTCGATATAAACATACCGAGACTGATGTGCAACGAATCGAGGACCCTGCAGGTGCAATGCGGAGTTCAATGAGTGGGAGACGGGAATGTTTCGGTATCGCGCACCATATCAGAGAAACCTGCATGATTGCGGGGCTCATGTTAGTAAGGCGGTAAAGATGGGCAGCGGTGATCGGACCCACCAAGGACTTCAGCAGTCTACCATCATCGGCATAAAATGTGAAGTAAATGAACGTCTATCGTCCGACCAGAGTTGACGTTGAAGTCAGAACTCTAGAGTTGTAACCTTGCTTTGCTAGGCATACCTGAACACAGGTAACGCCGTAAAGTCTGTGCGAATAATGAGCGATGGAATAAACGCCATACTGAGCGACTCACCCCATCATTGCTAAACAGCCAACAAATGCGGCTCCTATCCGCCCATACTCAGGTGAGTCTCATGGATAGCTGGTACTTAACTCACCGTAAGTAGGCGTAAGGTCGAGGGCCTGCACCAGAGGTGTTGTGCCATCGCTCATCACCTCTCACACACTATCAGCCCGGGAAGGCCAGTGGACCGGTGGCGGTATGAGTAGCGTCGACGGTAGAGAGGAGGGGGCGAAGGTGCTGAGGCCATTCCTAGACCTTTATCGGATAATTTGCTGGCTGGATCTTGTTCTTGATGTGGCGGGCGATCCATGCGAAGGTTTGGCGCTTCGTGCCTGGGAACACCGCCCGCGGCAGATGGCGATTGGAGATGTAAGACCTTCCGGAAAGAGAAGGTGCACTCCCTTATTTGGGAGGTTAGCAACGCGGTTCCCACGATTTACTTTTGATTTTCTGAGAGCACGTGTTACGGGATGATCCGTGATGGCCGAGACTCAACACATGTGATTTCACCGTGCAAGCCATCCTCTGACCACTGCTCTCATCTGCCGTCCGTCTTTCGAGTCTCGACGCGCTGCGGGTCGTTACTCCTCCTGCCCGTAATTCCGTGACTTGACCTACAGGTTTCTTAAGCCTCACGCCTCCCGGTGCTTCCCAGGACGTCCACCATGTCTGCCCTGGTTTCAGTGTCACGGCACACACTCCGTCAGCTGAAATTCATACTGCCTGGCGGGTTGGTGACTTACTACTTTGGAACTCACCACGCCTTCTGGAGGATTGTCACTGGTGAAGCTGCTTATGGATGGGCGCGGTCAGTCTCCTCCTTTGCGACATGTTCAAGGCTCACTGGTGACTCACAGAACGACCGCGGGAACGGCACTTGTGCTCGCCTTCCTCACATTTGTACTGTTCATGTACATCCTCTTGATGCCGTTAATAAATGGAGAGAAGCCCAACGTATGTAGTAATTCTACCTCATGGACGATCTCTTGAATAAGGCACACAGTTCCGGCAATGGAGACAATCCGGCGTTCTGTCGACTGTCATTCCGGTACGAAGTTGCCTCAACTATCGCAAGGACGAAGCTAACATGCAACACACAAGACATTAACCGCAGCGATTGTTGCGGGCTGGTCGTTACTATCGTATACCCTAGGTCATTGGACATCCCTTGGTTACGTCAGAGGTGCAATTGGAGGTGTGCATATTAATCTGTTGCCCTCCCCGTGTCTCAGTCTCATACTACACAATCATCAGCTTCCGGTCTATACGCTCTTTCATTCGGTCTTATGGGTCTTATACCCGCACCGCGAGTGTATCGACGTTCATAATATACCTACGAGCCACCAAAGCCATGCATATCAGCACACATGAATCAATGTATCGTATCCACACCAATTTCAACGCTTGTTAGCTGCGTCCGAAAAGTCCGCATTATTTCGGCCGGACCAATCAGGAATGTATGTCGCAGCGTTACTCTCCAAGGACATAAACTCTTAGAATGATTGCTCCCGTGCGGCATCTAGCGGCTTGCCAAGCCCTTCAAGGTCACTATCATCGATCGCAGTCCGGGCGACCAATGTTTCACTTGAATTTCATGCTTAAATTGTCCGAGACGGGACCGCTCGACGCCGAGTCGCATGTAGTCAAGACGTTGCGTTATAGTAGTATAGTGAGTACGACGGTGGCGTAGCCGTCTCCCGTCATGTAATATGGCTGAACTGGCACTGTACACAGGAAGACTGTAGGATCTGGACGCGATAAAACTGGGGTGTCAAATGGGGAAAGTGTACCGAGAATACCTGGCAGCCTATGCCTCCGTAGATCGGATGCTGAACTACAAGAGCAGTACTAGTTGCATTCATCGCTTCGCGGACGCCTTCTGTTGCTCGTCCCACTCTTTCAGCCACTGTGGCTTCAGCTGTTGTCCAAGCTTTACATTCTCCGACCTGGCATCGTCGACAGGCTTCATGAGAGCCTTCACCACTGCCTCGGCATTGCCCTTAGAATTCTGTGCTGAAATTGTCTCCGCGACTTTTCTGAGTTTCTAAGCAGACGTAAGGCGTTAGTGATGACCACACTAACCAAACACAGGTCACCACGCACCATCCAGGTCAGCACCAGCCCCCAATACTCCTGCCACGTTTCCATGTACTTGCCGAATGCCTTCGCTTCCCCGATGTCTCGTATTCTTGGGTCATCAAAGTCGAGCGCGCGGCCTAAGGACTGTTGGAACCGCTGATACCGCTCCATGGCACCCGCTTCTAAGCATTTAACGTCCACCCAGTCCCGGAGCTTATCGTCTAAGACAGTGTTCGTCGCCGAAGAGAGATTTAAATGCTTGATATGCGCAAATGGCTCATGGATATTTCCGGAGGGAGGCAGCATCGCGACGAAGCCTATCTTCTCGTCAGGTATTTCTAAGAGGGACTGTAGAGACGCTGCGAGTTCTGGGATGATCTTCGAGATACGGGGAAACACGTTCTCTACGAACGCTCGACCCTTACTGCAATGTCACCGTGGCTGCCGTGAGCAGAGACTAAAAGCGCACGCACCTTGGGCCCGGATGCCTCTACTATAAGCGTAAACTTATACTCATTCTTAGCGTCTACATGCACTTCGTATTGTAACATGTAGACGGGTACAAGAAGCGGGTATGCTGTTACCTGATGAAATGTTGTTTGCCAGTCATGCCAAAGCTTTGAAGTATGATGAGATACTAACGAAGTTTGCTTTCAGGGAAGCTGGGTTCAACCTGAGTGTTTCATCGACGACGGCATCCTTCAACGAAAGGGAGCGTATAGCGTCCTCTAACGCAAGTGGTGTAGAACTGTATGGCAAGCACAGGATGTCCGTGTCGTGCTGTTTTGTCATTTCCTGTTCAAAGGGCTTCGCTTTATCCAGGACTTCGTCGGTCGACAGTTCTGAGAACGACAGCTGCGAGAGAGGCTCCATAGTGAAGCCTGACAGCGCATGAGAATGTGCAAACAGTTCGTATATACCTATAGCCCTCACCTGGCATGTAGCTGGCGGGTTGTGCGGTCAGAGCATCGAACACATAGTGACCCGCTAACGTACGAGCGGACAGATTGAAACGTTACAGGCCCAGGCATGTCTCCCCGCCCTTTCTTATCCATCCATGACTCAACCGTCGCCTGCGCGTCGACAACCCAACAAGGAAGGTATACAGCCTGCACCCGTGTAGGCATGCGTGGCTCGCCGCCAATCCCGAGATAGAACTTGACCACACTGCTGATGCCCTTGAAGTATTGGACAGAGGGACTCATGAGTGTGGCGATGAGGCTCAACCCGCTTGATGACTGCTACTGCGTCGACCGCAAATGGCAGTGCTGTACATGGACTCTGGCGTGAGTTCTTCTCATCCACGGCCTCGAATAGACGGCTTAACCTCTGACTTTTGGATGGTACGGCGCAGAGGGCCCGTCTGAATATCTTCTAACGCATCTTGAAAGGTTACGAGGATGAAGCCTGACGAGTGAGCCAGTCCGCGGCAAGAGCATTCCTCAAGGCCTCGCTACAAGAGCTTGGGGATGCGGTTCGAGACGTATAGAGCGCTTTACGCTTGACAGGAGGCGTTCCGCACATGCGGGCGCTTCTGTTGCAGCTCCCACGTGGCAACTCTTTTTTATTTTTATTTTTATTTTTATTACTCCAAATTGTATTTAAAGTGCGGGAACATGCCCTATGCTACACATGTGATACCTAGGCACGGGCGCTGGCTTTGAAGGAACCAACTCAGTCGGTTTAAGAAAATGGTAGGCCTTTCACGAGCTCCCTCAGTCGCGGTGAAAGGATTTCTCCCCTTCCGCTCGTGAAGTTGGCCTGAGTTTCCGGACATCCGATCCCCCGCAGGAGTCACCCCGGTTCACAGAGCCTTCCTGGGTAAGAAAGCGCCCAGCGCTATAAGCGCAAAAGCACGTCGCCACACAAGTGATAATGCAAATGCGTGCCGGCCCGATGGAAGCTAAGGTGAAAGGTTTGATTGCACAGACACGACACGAGTTTGCACCCAGCCAAAGCGGTACAGGTGGTCTCGAGCGGTCGCGCTACGGGCCGGGGTCCTCCGTCCCTGCGCTCTTTGGCCTTCCGGTATTTCTTAGGTTCGCCTTGAGCGCGTTCTTTAGGTAGTGGGAGAAGACCTCCCTTCCCATGATATCCGTGTACATGCCCTGTGGCTGTGTGACACGTTCAACATTTCTTTGTGTTTGCGACGAGACTTCTCGTCTTTGTCTCTCTCCTTTACCCGCGTGTCTTCCGACTCGTGTTGGGGGAGATAGAACTTCTTTTGACGACGTGCTGATCCGCCGTCAATATGATTGTGCGCAGCCACTTTTGAGGCAAGTGGAACAGGGGGTCATCCGGGTGATCAGATGCCCACTGCCGCGCAGCATGCTGGATGACGCTTCCCTCCTTCTCCGAATAGAAGCGGAGGGGGTGTCTGTTGATCCCTTGATCCGGGCTCCTCTCCCTTTCGAACGTGACAAATTCATGCCAGCCGAAGGTTTTGATGGTAGCCTTTCCACCGTTCGGGCCGCGACGTTGACGCCGCCACTCCCAGAAGCGCTGTTTGCGCTCAATTGTTACCTGTCGGATGAACTCATCCTCGCGGTCCCAAGAGTCAATGTTTAGCCACCAAACACCTGTGCGGATGTCTCCGTGCCGATCGATGGCGTCCTGTATGAGGTCGCCCCACTCAAACGTTCGCGACCAAGCGGGTTGAGGTATAGGAATATGGCGATATCCGCCATGTCTAAAGCGGTTCTCCTTGTTTTGCAAGTGAAGCTGCTTTCCTGCAGCGATCAACTCTAGACGTTCCTGCTACGGTACAACCCGGAGGTTTGTGAAGTCTGATCCAGAACGGGCACTCGTACAGGATGTGCCGTCGTGTCTCGAACTTCGGGTGATCAGTGTCGCATGGGCAATACAGCGGCCCGGGTTTGGGTGCCCATTTGCTCACCCCATCACTGTCGGTTTCCCACTTGCTGTGCTTCATTCGGAACTCCCGTGAGGGAAGTGTCCGGTGATGAAGCGCGTTAATCTCGAAGTAGAACTTCATTTTGTTCGAAGTTCCTCAGCGCCCAGTGGCACTTGGGCATGTTTGAGAAGAGAGCATGCTCGTCTTTCTCGACCAAGAGATTGCTCCCTCGGTACTTGATGTTTTTCATCTTGGCCTTCCAGCTTAATATGGCATGCTGGGAGAGCCTTTGCTTCGCCACTGATTGTGACGTATATGTGGGCTGATTCATTTCGGCTCCTCTTTAGCAAGGTTGTCGACCGCATCAGCCTCGGAGTGCAAGTCGGTGACATGTTCCATGTGAAAATGAGACGGCTGCCACACGACTGCAAGTCGGCGTGTTGGGAACCGGCGCTGATCGAGCCATTCCATAGCGCTTTGCATGCGCCAATTGACTCCATTTGACTGGAGTCATTTTTGGCTTTCAGGGATGGCGATGCCTGCCGCCCTGTTGTCCACAAATATGGTGAGAGACTCATACTTGTAACCCCTCTCGCGATACTCGAGGGGTACGTATGGTTTTTTCTTCATTCTCGGGGAGTTTAGCCCACGCATGGTAGTCTAGTTCCCTGATTTGATCGCCTGATAGAAGTCATCATCCTGACTCCTTTACAGCTCGCAGGATGCCCCGATATAGGGCTTGCATTTCGGTGTCAAACACAGTCACCTGGCCACAGGGCCACTTGTGCTGTGCTAGGACATCGGCATCAAAAGGGCCGGGTGGTGCTTCCCTTTAAGTCAAGCAGCCGGTACGGCCGCTCCGGTGGAGGGACGCCCGTCGCTTTGTCTTTCAGCATTGATCCGTCCGTGAACAGGATCATGTTGTCGTCTTTGGCGGCCGCTTGCATTTGTAATTCTGCAAACTGCTCATACCATTCACTGAACCCTGGGGCACCCTTCTTAGGGATAAGCCTGGGCTGTCTGCCGTGCCAGTTCACTCCGGTCAGTCCGTAGATCTGAACGATGGTGTCATCAGGTCCGTCCATAGTGACCGGATTGTTTGATCTTTGAAATCCCAGATGCGATTGCCTGGCATGCTCTGATCAGAGAGCGGCAATCTATCCTCATGCGAGAGCTCCATAAGGGTCTCGATGTGATCAATAGGCGTTTGCTTGAAACGCTTCTTAGCCTTTTTAGTGGTTGGCCTCACACGTCCTGAATGGAGCGTGGCCCAGACCGCTTTCGTTGACCACTTTTCTCGCTCATGTGTGCGAGGATAGGGTGGCTTTCGGAAGTGTGCGTGCACGGATGCACGCTTTCTTCATTTGTTTGGTTACGAGCTGCTTGATGGGGAGCAGTCCCGTAAACATTCCCATCCCTCCTACAGGGGTGGTTTTGAAGGCACCGGTGATCCAGCCGTATTGCTACGTTCTGAACCCTCTGAATTGCCTCATAGATTTTGTGGTTGCTCCGCATATACGGGGACCACCATAGTTGCGCTCCGTATAGGATCACAGGGACAACGTTAGAGATATATAATCTCCGTTTGTGGATGGGCGACAACCCTCGTTCAGAAGTGCCAAGCATTCGAGCGCCGCGATGGTGCTTACTCCTTTGTTGCAGTAGAACTCTATGTGATGCTTCCACGAGAGTTTCGGGTCAAGCATGAACCCGAGGTATCTCATGAAAGGTTTAGGTTTGATGTTAATCTCTTTGCCGGCCCATTCACGGTACCGGCGGTCGAGATTTGTCATCACTAGTTTGCCGCGCTTGCCGCGCAGCACCGCCACCCGGATGCAATTTTGAATGCGAGTGGCGGGCCGAGGGGCTGGGCTCTTTATCGGAGTCCTTCCATTTCCACGGGTGTCTGTTTCCGGCGGAAGTGCATGAGTTCCATTTTGTCCTCCTCGAACTGAAGTCCAAGGGCAAACAGTCTAGATAACATAATCATCAGGACTTTCCTGATTTTTAGGCTGTTGATCTCCAGTTGGGTTTCCCTTTCCAAGTTCAGACGGTCTGGTGACTGCGTGAATGAGACCATTGTCCACGTAGAACTGCAGTGTGACACCGATGGTAGCGGTGTTCTTGGCTCCAAGCGCCTTAATTGTGCTATAAATAGCTGGCGCTGATGTAGATGTTTGTCAGGAATGGGAGAGAGCGCTGAGCCCTGCCCCACTCCGACGGAAAAGTCGACCGGATCAGTGACGATGCCATTGATCAGGAATGATGTCTGCCGTCCAACGGTATGACTCGAAGAACTTGCATAGAAGTGATGAGAACCCTGCGCGCTTGAGAATGTACACAAGCGTCAGCGTGGTCCACGGACGGGAAGAACTGTGAGATGTCCATGAGAAGGACAGAGCTCTCCAGATCTTGGTTCCAGCCTTCCTTGATGTTGTGCGTGAGACAAACACCGGCATCAGTTGTACTTCGCTGCATTGCTCCCCCAAACCTGGGAGGGATGCAATACTCCATACTTTTGACATTCGAATTGCATGCGCTTCGCAATGCATTTCTCAAGCAATTTCCTAGACAGTTCAAAAGGACTATCGGGCGATATGCCTTGGCTACAGAGTAGTCCGGCTTATTAGGTTTAGGAATGACGACAGTGCGTGATTCCTTGAGTTTGGTGGGCATGACTCCGGACGCGATGCACGCGCCGAAGAACCATGTTATCATGTCTAGGACAGATTCGTCCGGCGTCACGCTCGGTGTACGTGGATTTGTCTTCCCTTGTTTTCTCGTCCTCATTAGGTTCGAGGATGATTTTCTTTAGCCAGAACCATGATGCATGGTCTGGGCCTGGGGCAGAGAAGTTGCTCGTGTCACGGAGCGCTTCCTCTACTTCGGCCGGGAGATCGGCACTGCCGTTCGCTGACCTCTCTGTAGGCATAATCGATAAACGTTATGCCTTCTGCCGACGCTGGTTTCGCTCGCTTTGTGAATTGGTCCTGAAGGACCTCTGCTAATTTAGCAGGTTCAGAGACAGGGTTGCCGTCCCTGTCTTTGATGCTCTAGTTGGTGCTCTGCTTCCGTGGCTTCGTCCACGCAGCAGCGTCCCACACTTTGCTCTGATGCATGGCGCCCATTTTAGTTTCAAAATGGCCGCTTGGCATTTCTGAGAGTCGCATGTTGCTGATTCTCAGACTCGTGCACTTCCTCGCGCCAGAACTTGCATTGTTCCAGTGCGTTGGTAAGATCCGTGAGGGTCTGGAGCTGAGTTGTCGCCCCGGTCCACTTTCTTTTGTAATGCTTTGGCCAGGGTTGCGCTGCTTGCGCAGATTACCCCTGGTCACGGCTACTTTGTCTCGTGCGGCAGAACACTCATGGTTCCACCACGACTTGCTTTTAGCGCTGGGGTTTGGGCACTTAGCCACATCGTCCCACTGCTTACACATTGCTGCATAGAACTCGTCAAAGACGGCGTCTATGTCCTGCTGTGAGACTTTCGGTAGTGTCTGTCCCGACCTTCTTCTCGTTGGCTTTCTTCAGCCCCGTGTACAATATATTGCACGTGCTTCAACGCCTTGCCAGTAATTTGGCTGTCCTGATCCGTGAAGGATCGTGGGTTTCGGTTCTCTGACGGCTTTGATCCCGCACAGAGAATTCCAGTGGGCAGTGATCCGACATGTGCCGGTCCGCTCCTCTGACTCTGATGTATTCATCCGTAGCCTTGGCCTCACGGCACCATACTGCGGTCGAGTACTCCGGCCGCCTCTCAAGTCTTTGCCAGCAAAGATCCAAGTCGGTGGTCCTCCTGCCCGGCAGTCATTCAGCAAAGACAGTCCGATGTTGACTTCTGCGGCTTCGATGAGCATATCACCGAACCGTTTAGTCTTGTTATCGAGCTTCGCGATGGATCGTAATCCGGCCGCTCACGCTCATCCCATTTCATGTGGCGGATGTTGAAATCTCCGCACATGGTTACAACATTCGAAAGTTCCACGGCATGGCTTTCAAGCCACTTGACCGCTGCGTGAGACTTTGAATCGTTGTATACGTTGAGGAAGTTCATAACTTCCCTTCCACGTGAGTGGTGGCACAACGTCCCCTTTAGGGGCTGTGCCTGGCAATGGTAAGTGCGGGGCTGTAATGCGCCCACTTCTT